>VUQR01024640.1:0-47412 GCA_015108515.1 Hemichromis elongatus
GTTACTTCAGGAAACTTCTTTGCTGCTTCAGGGACCTTCTTTGGTTCTTCAGTAACCTTCTTTGTTACTTCAGGAACCTTCTTTGCTGCTTCAGGAACCTTCTTTGGTACTTCAGGAACCTTCTTCGTGCTTCAGGGACCTTCTTTGGTTCTCGACCTCTTATCTTCAGGAACCCTCTTTGGTGCTTCAGGAATCTTCTTTGGTACTTCAGGGACCTTCTTTGGTTCCTCAGGAGCTCTGGAGTCCTCTGGAGCTTCCAGGTTCCTTGGTTCAGTTACTTCCTGCTGATGTGTATCAGCCAGCAGATATGGTTTTCTTGGAGGTTTGTGTATCTTTGGTTCTAAAGCAACTTGAAAGAAGATTTATGTATTACTGAAGATTTGTTTCTTCTAATACCAAAAATGTGTAGTCACACTCTCACGAGTGCTTAGCATGCTGAAAGATATTCATGTAAGATATTTTAGAAATATTTAGAAAATCAAAAGTTATACTAACGAGTATAAAAGAAATGGGCACAACACAGAAACATATCAAGGAACTCTTTGTAGTACCTTTAACTGGGAAATCTTCAACTTTTGGTGAAGTAACTTTGAGAGCAGATGTTTGGGGTACAGGTTCTAGTCTTGGTGTTTCTTGCACTTAAGAAAAGATTGTGTATTTTTTATCCAACAGCTAACAACTAAGATTAACATGGAATCAAAGATACACTCTTAAAGAGTAAGGTCAAAGTAGGAAAGATGATATTAGAGAAAAAGAAGCAACATGATTTTGGTTAACAATCTATACCTTCAGTTGGAAGGCGTTCCAGTGATGGAGAAGCAATGACTGCACTTGGTTGAAGTGCAGGTTCTTCCGACTTTGGTGGTTTTGGTACTTTAAAGGAAAAAATACATACAGTATATATGTTCAGTAACCTACTGGCAACCACGATGGCATCAACATTAAGTCCACTCTATCGAGTGCTTAGAGGAAGACACAATCACAGTACACTAAATACACAGCCTAGCCTTGTTTGTTGTAAAGAGAGTTAGTATCACACATGAAAAAATGTGTCCTTTCACTACCTTATGTTCTGTTAGCTTCAGTCTTTGCTTGAGGTAACCGTTGTAGAGACTAGCTAAACTCTGGCATCTGCTAGTTTGTCTACAGCGGGCACTTTGGACAACACTGATATGTTTAAAGATTTACTATTTACTTATCATGAAGTTATTTTCATGATCAAAATTTGTTAGATTTGTTATTTATACACCAAAGCCCTGTATTTTTTAAAGGCTATATTCGAACACTCCAAACACCACGTGTTGTCCACACTACGGACAATGTTAATGCTTGAAGTTTAAGAGGTTAGCAGCAAAGGACATCCATGACATATATGAACATGTTAAGAAGTGCATACGTGGGTTACAGCAACATGAAACAAAACTAGAAGCACTTGGGATGAATGACTTTCTATTAGAACAGCAGAAAAACAAAGTGTTCGTTACATTACCTATTGGTTTTGGAGCCTCTGGTGCTTTCTTAGTGGGGACAACTTTTGGTTCTTGGAGCTCAGGTTTAATTTGAGCCACTTCAGGCTTAGGTACCACTGGTTTCACAGGTTCCACTTCAGGCTTAGGTACCACTGGTTTCACAGGTTCCACTTCAGCTTCTGAAGGAACCAGTTTTGGTGTTGTTGGTTTGGGTTGGTAGGGTTCAGGTTGGGTGAAGACTACTGGTTCTTCAAGGTTAACAGAGAAATATTACCATGACTTAACACAGCAAACACACAGTTGTAAGAGCTTGGGGAAAAGAGGAGACACATAAAACCTGACAGCAAGAACTCAATGCTATTCACGCATTGTAAGAACAGCAAGAAAATACTTCAGACAACAATCAAAGAGACAAAAAAGACAAAGAAATATTCATTCTGTCTGAAAGATGTTGAGAACATCATTTTGAGAAGTTTAAATTCATGCTAAAGTTAGTAAGTTTGTGTTGCAAAAAGGTAACTGAAGCTGTAAATATAGTGTCAATATTCAATATAACGTTGTGACATTTCACGTGTAAATGCATGATGCTTTCTGGTAAAGATGTGTAATTCGCATCATTTACATAAACGGTTGAGAACATGAGCCAATAAAGACCCACAAACACACAAAAAAGACATTTTTAGTAAGTCACTCCGTCGTGAACATTACCTTCTGGAGCTGGACGTTCCTCTCTCTGAGGTGGAGCAGGGGCTTCAGGCTGTAGCTTCTTTGCTTCGGGTACTTTAAAACATTATCATTCATTTCAGTTTCTCACCACATTAAACATAACATCAAGGTTTCTCTATTATTATTTCTTTAGGAAAAAATAAAGAAAGGAAATAAACAATGTGACAAGAAAAGATGTAACATACCACGAGACACACACCACATGAATAAGAACACTTTACAAAGTGACACAAACAAGAACAGATATTTGTAAGTACCTTTGACCGGGGGTGGAGGCGGAGCTTCAGGCTCAGAGGGTTTCTCCTCTGGCGTCCTGTAAATCTCAGGAACTTGAAAGATCAAGAAAGGTCAAATTAAAACTATTTCAGCCAAGCTCTACCCTCTACGATGCAAAATCTACTGCATGGAAAGCTCCAGTGAAGATTACTAAGAGCATGAAGTGAAGAGCAGAAAAAACGCAGAAAGATGAGACCAGAACATGATCGGCCACAAAGACAGGAAACATGCAGGATCATGAGAGCAAGAACCGCTTCTGTAAGCAGCAGGTGGTGTTTGAAGCATTTAAGTGGGCAGACAAACATAACAGTCAGCTGATTGGCAGTTTGAGTAGCACTTCATTATATTTCAGCTCTTAGCTTTATGAACAGCCAGAAGCCCGTTTGCAGGTATACCTTCAGGGATTTCTCCTCTGCCCTCGACCTCAGTCCACTCAACAGTTTCTTCAACAGGTCTTTTCTCTTCTGGTGAGGAAAAAAAAAATGTAAACTTAGAAAAAGAACGAGTGACATGTGAATGCTGCTGAAGGTCCTCGAGTATCCAAAGCTGCTAAAAACGAAATGAAACACAATAACAGGCGAAAAAGGAAGACGGCTGTGGGCAGCCCGCTGGACACACGGCAGCAGTTAGGACAAGAAAACGTCCATAGCACGTGAACAGTCATCATACTTCATAAAGCTGATACCTGAGACGGATGAGTACTGAACTGAAAGCAGCCCTTCTTCGTGTGTCAGACTTCGAAACACTACAGCAGACCACGAAAAGATACGCAGCTATTAGACATCAGATCAGTTTACATCGGTGCAGACGACGATCATAATTCTGAATTTAAAAATACTTTTAATTGATCAGATTCAAGTTCACACTTTCAAAAGCTGAGGGGAGATAATCCAATTTCAACATTAGAATTTTCATTTTTTCATTTCTAATAAAAAAAATACTTCAAAAAAATCTGATTTATTGTTTATTTATTGGAAACAGCCAAGCCTGAGAGTGCTGACAATACAAACCACGATCAGAATATAAGAAATCGGCTTTTAAAACAATGTGATTAAAATCACAATTATAGTCAGAAACTTGTAATTGTTTATTACAATAAAATAAAAAGAACGGTCCATCTTTGAACTGGCTGAATGTTTGAATCTCTTCATATCAGCATTCATTTGAAAAGTGATTGTTAGACACTGGCATGACCCTCGTCTGCACAGCTCAGATAATCCAGTTGAATTATATTTGGGATATTATCACGGGTCGTGTACAGATGGTGTTTAAATGAGCACACAGTTATTCAGGATGAAGGTTAAAGGAGGACGAGGAAGGTGATGATGATGATGGAGTTGAGGGTGATGACGGTTAAAGAAAAGGTTTAATGTTTAATGCAGAAAATCCATCTTTCACATTTTGTCACGCAAACTGTAGAAATTAGGGCGATTAGTGCTGATTTTAGTGATGACTGCTGTACCTTTCACTTCTGTTCTCTCCTCAAAGTGATCAAATTTGGAGGAATCTTGTGGTAGAAAACAATGGCGTAAATGACAGAAGACGAGCACAGTTATTGAAATCGTGATCGGTTCAAAGGGTCCCAGACTCACCTCTGGACACGAGCATAGACGCTGCCTCTGACGCATGAACGGCCGTGTCGGGGATATCTAAAGGTTCACCCACAAACACAACGATTATTATTCTGTGACCTCGACCTCGTTGTGAAATCGTAAACCTGCGTCTGAGTTTGCCGGTGAAGACGTACGGAAGAGGATTAGGGCCACTGAGATTAAAGTCGGAGTTCTGACTTTTTCCAGTGTCCCTAATCCTCTTCTGTAGAAGACGTGTTCAGGTTTACTGTCGCTTATTTGCTGCACTTTTTAAGATACTCACCCTGAGGAACCCTCCCTAACCCAATTTCTGTGAAAGGACAAAGTACAGAAGCGTTATTGTAGCTGCTGACATCACACTAATGACATCACACTGATGACATCACACTGATGTCAGTAATGTCTGAAAAACGTACAGACCTTTGCCTGACAGGTAAAGCTCCGCTGTGCTTCGAGCTTCTCCCAGCGGCTCCAGGCGAGCAATCACTGAGTACACGCCTGATGGGAAATATCATGGAGTTCAGGCCAAACTGTCCCTAAAATACTTGCAGAAGAAATCCCAGTAAAGCCGGTTACACCAGAGAGCCCAGCTAATCCTGTCCAAACTTCAGCACTGCAGTAAAGTCCAGGTGAAGTTCCATTCGTTTCACAGAGCTAATCCCGCACAAGCACAAGTCATATCCCACCCATCTAAACGGCTTAACAGCTAACACGCTGCTGGCACACAAATGTGGTTGTTAGCTAGTTTTGCTATTTGACTCTTCACTCCTCAGGGTATCCTGTTCGGTTCATTGAACAAAAAAAAACCTGATTACTGGGTAAAGCTGAAGGTTTAAGAAGCTAAATAAAAGAACGTGTGCTGCTCTGAACTCTGACAGCGACTCACAGAGAAACGCTCGGCTGTAATACGATGACGGGTCGAAGGTCAGCAGGGTTAATTAGAGAGGATCCACTAAGCGATGCTGGTGTAACCGCAACTTTACTAAGATTTCACATCTTTGCATCGAGTCTGTGCAGCTGACAGAAACGTTACCAGAGTAGCAGAAATGTCTTTTTTCTGTCCTTGATTAGTTTTTTATGTACCAAAAATCATTTTACAGAGGATTTATTCTTAATTATTTCTTACTTTATCGTCAGCTTATCTTCTGTCTGCTTAAAAATAACTTCAGGTCCTTTATTTTAAGGCCCTCTACCTAAAAGCACACTTTTTCCCAATTGGCCAAATCCAGAAGCCTACAAAGGGAAGTAATCTGTACTTTAGATCTTCATGTGTCTGCTGTACAAACCAGGTGAAATCCACTCATGGAACTCTCTGCACTGATTCGTACTTGTTACTAATCTCTGTCTCTCTTCCACAGCATGTCTTTATCCTGTCTTCCTTCTCTCACCCCAAACGGTAGCAGCAGATGGCCCCGCCCCTCCCTGAGCCTGGTTGTGTTAGAGGTTTCTTCCTGCTAAGAGGGAGTTTTTCCTTCCCACTGTCGCCAAATATGATTGTTGGGATTTTCTCTATCATTGTAGGGTCTACCTTACAATATAAAGCCCCTTGAGGCGACTGTTGTTGTCATTTGGAACTATATAAATAAAATTGCTACAATACCAAAACGTGTTTTGGTATTGTTTAATATGAATCTCTGGAACAGAAAATCAGTAACAGCAGAATACCCCACCTTCAAACGCCCAGTAACATCTTTTTAGCTCAAAGACTTTCAGCTGCTGTTTGTTGTGTGAGTCTCAGCTAAAACAGCTAAATGCATTCAATGACATGGTTATTGTGCACCATTAAAATTATGCGTTAATTTATCAGATGATGCATACTGAATCTTTACCAATTATGTCCTCAAATATGAAAACTTTGTTCTAGTTATTAGAAAAGTGTCTCCAGAGAAAACAGTAACTTGGCTGTGTAACAAACCTTCGTCCTCTGCAGTTACGTTGTGGATTGTCATAAAGTGCCGTCGGCCTTCAGTCCTGAAGTTATATTTTGGGCTTTCTTTAAGCTCCCACAAGTCTTTGCACCACGCGACGGTAGCATTGTCGAAGGACAACTCGCACTCGAAGATGGCAGAGTGGCGTTCGTTGACCTCGATGCTTCGGATGCTTTTAGTGAACTGAATTTGATCGACTAGAACCAGACAATAAGAGTGAGCCTCTGATTTATGCATTTGAAATGTGAAGATCTGATGTCACAGTTTAAGTGTTAAGACTCCTGTTTGAACTAAAATTAGATTCAGTATAAAAGAAACAGAAACGAACACACAAGTCGAAGGTTGAGGAGAACCTTCAGGTTCAAAGAGGTCAGTCTGAGTCATGTTAGTTTGGACTCATCCTTCTTACCTGTCTTGTGAGCAGCTCCTGATAATAAAATGGAAGAGCTGGACGTGAGGACATGTTACAGACACACAGAGAGAGGACACCAGGATCAAACACTCTGGCTCTTACCTGTGACCGTCAGTTTGGCGTTGGAGATGTGAGGACCACACACCACGCGGTAGTTGCCCTGATCTTTGACCTGGCAATTCTTGATTTTCAGATAGTGGCGGTCCCCAAAGCTGCTGATGTCATACTTTTCGCTGTTGTCCAGTTTCTGGGTGCCTTTGTACCAGGTGAGCGTGATCTCCGGGTAGTTGATCTTAATCTGGCACTCAAAGGTGGCGCTCTGGTTCTCAGCAATGGTTTGGTCAGTGATGTCCTCGACCACAGAGACGGGCTGACCAAGAAAACCATCAACCATCAAAAACATCAACATCTGAAGTTGTGTATTGTCAAACCATTGGTTATGAAATCCTATTAAGTTTTCCATATTGTATACATGAACATGATGTGCTTATTTTTTAATGGCCTCATAATCAGATGGTGCTGTTACCTCCATGCTGACGCGTCCCTCTAGCTGCTCGATGAGTCGGGCCATGTCCTCTTCTTCGACTCGACCCCCACGCTCGACCTCCTGCAGCAGGACAGAGGTGAGTCTGCGAGACGCCTCCGGACATGTTTTCAATGTTTCCATGGCGTTCATTTGTGCTTTCTATTTATTATTATTTTTATTATTAGTTAGTTTAACTTTGTATTATTCTGTTCCTAATGTGAAGCTTTTTGGTCAACGCACATTACAGAGAAAGTTGGCTTGTTAGCAAATTATTACTTTCTGCTTTGGGAACAAAATGGAGAGATCCTGTTTGCCATGTCCAAATTTCTCTCTGGAAAGGAGAAGTATACATAAATGCCCGTTTTTCTACCTTTCTTGTTAGCATGAACTATCTTCAGCTACTCTCTCAACTCAGACTAAGAAGCCCCAAAGTATGTTTTAATTTAAAAACAGGACCAAATAGTCACACTTAGAAGCTGCTGGTAGTGAGTGTTTGCAGACTAAAGAAATGTGTCACCAGTCCAGAGACTTTAGGGCCATTGGGCGCTTGGTTTGGTGGAGTTTAGAGGCAAAGTTTCTGTCTCCATCCTTCCTGCTAACACATTGTAAAGCTGAGCCGTGTTATTAATTCGGCTGTTTTCTCACACAGCTGTACTATGTGGGACGATGTCCGGATGTGCTGACACTTTCTATCTCACCGCTCTTGCAGTCTCCATCTCCTTCTCCTTCTTCAGGAACTCCACAGCCTGCAGGATGGCGCGGTAGTCATGGATTCCATGTTCCCGCAGGATCCTCTCATAGTCTTTGGGGTCGTGACCTCTAAGCAACTCTACAATGTTGACCTCTTCTTCTTTCTTGGGACTCTTCTGCTTGGAAGGAGTCCTGTAAATATAAAATACATGCTCAGATTTTTCTCTGAAACAAATGCCTCTTGGATTTATGCCCTTCTGTTTCATTTAGACTTTGACAAAAGTGTCATTGCACAGAAAAGAATGTCACACTGCCACCGTATCTTGATGCCTTACTTCTTGAGCCTTGTTCTTAAGTCTCCCACTTCTCCCACATCCTCCTTTTTGGTCACCTCCATATCGGCGCCACTCTCAATTTCTCCATGTTTGTTGGTGGCAACACATCTGTAATGACCAGAATCAGACTTGGTCACTTCTCTGATCTGCAGTTTGGCATCCTGGCCCTTGTGCTCAATAGAGATTCGACCACCGGGGGTGATCTGTCTCCATTTGCCCTTCATCCACTTCACACTGGGGATTGGGTCACCTCCAATCTTTGCTATAAAGGTTGCAGTGCCCTCTGCCAAAATCAAAAATACACAAAGTTAGTTCCAAATGCAATCTTTAGAGAAAAGGAATGAAAGCAAAAAGAGCCGTGTGTCCTCATGCTTACTCTCTGTGACAGAAACATTTTGGGGTTCCTCGATGAAGAACAGATTGTCAAGCCTTTTGACCGGGGGGGCTGCAGCCGGGGCAGCGGCCTCAGTGGGTGCGACCTTGGCACCTTTATCTGAAAAGAGTTAAATGTTTTCACATTTTACACATTACCAGCAGAAAAAAATAGACACACTGTATATCTAATAAACAGTTTTGTAGTAATGTTGGTTTAGCTCCATTGCAGGAAATACTTGTTCCACCAATCGGTGGAGAGAGAAGATGTACGAATGTCATCGCTCATTACACAAAACTGGAACCACAGATTGATTACCTTTTACAGTGACTTTAGACTTGCAGAAGTCAGTGCCATTGGCATTGCTGGCCTTGCACAGGTAATCGCCAGCATCAGCCTTTGACACCTGGCTGATCTCCAGATTGGCTGTTCTACCCACAAATGTGATTTTGGTGTTTCCGCTGGACACGAGCTCCCGCCTGTCCTTCATCCACTGGATGGTTATCGGAGTAGAGCCGGTAACACGGCATTGGAGGCTCAGCTTCTCCCCTTCACCAACAGCCACTGGCTCCAGAGGAAGGTCAAATTTGGGAGCCTGGCTAGTTTCTGAAGAAATGTTGGGGAAAACGGGCAGAATAACTACAAATACTTGTCTTTCAAAGAGCGAAATGATAAATTGAAACTCTTATCCGAAATCTGGCAGAAACCTTTGGATGAACGCTAGCAAAAGAAGTCACTGTATTTCATTCTGAAAACACAGTCGTAATTTTACCCAAATATAGTAAAATATTACCCAAACATTACTGTAATACAACTGAAAGGTATCATAATCAGGTTTGAATCTTTAGTGTCATAAGAACATCCTGTAGAGTCACATCAGCTTTAGCTGCATGAATGGAAAGGATCACACCCTGAATGACAGAGTCCTACCTGACACTGTGAGAGAAACCTTACAAGAAGCCTTGCCAGCTTCATTGGAGGCCTCACAGGTGTAAACGCCAGCGTCCGAGCCGGTGGAGTCTCTGACACTCAGCACGGCCATGTTGTTTTTGAAGCTGATATCATATTTGTCCGAGGCGTGGATCTCACGGTCGTCCTTGTACCAGGAGATGGTCAAAGGTTGAGAGCCAGACACTCGGCCCTCCATCTTTACAGTCTTACCAACTGAATCCACCATGGACTCAGAAGGCTTCTTGGTGAAGTTTGGAGGAACTTTGCGCTCTGTCAGTGGGGAAAAAAATAAGAAAGAAAGTCATGCCATGCAGTGGCACTGGAAGTTTAAGAGTTCAGGCCACTGGGCTTTTAGCACAGCTTCAGGACAAGAGCCTGGCACAGCACACGAGACAACATATAAACAACACAAAGGCAAAGAAATACTAAACATCAGAGATTTTGACCAAAAATCTCCTGTATATGAAAAAGATCATTATCTGACCATTACAGTGTACTCAGTCTCAGGCTGAGAACGCTCAGTCTGTTGGTCTCAGGCACCTCTGACCTCGCCACAAAACACAGAGCCAGCCGACTTTAAAGCACTGAAAACACACCCTAAAATATCCTCCTGGTTATTCATGGCACCGCAAGATCCCAGCAAGCCAAATATATTTCTATAGTGCATTTAAAACAACGGATGTTGACCAAAGTGCTGTTCATCTAAAAAAAAAATCAAAGGGCATAAAAATATGACGACAGAATATAAGAAAGTAAACATGAAACCAGAAAACCTGAGTAAGAAATAACACAAAAGTAATCAGAACCCATTGTGATTTAAAAGAGAATCAAAGTGAGCTTCTTGTGGGTTTTAAAAGTGTCAGTTTAGTTGAAGCCACAGCAAAAGACCAATCTCCTCTGAGCTTTAATCTGGACCTCAGGAAATGTAGAGCTTTGGTCCACAGACCACAGGAAACAACTACATCCAACAGTTAGCATCAGCAGTTAGAACCATATTTAAGAATCAGATAAAGTGAAGTGAAAGGAAATGTGTTGGTTAGTGGAGCACCTGTTCTGACATGACTGGCATCTATGAATTATTCATTTCCTCATGTTACATAAGCATGGGAATAACTTGTGGCCTTTGAGTGTTTCAAGTATATTTTCAATCTCAACATTATGCCGAGCAAGCTGGTTCTGAGAAATGATGGTTGGGTTAGCTTCACGCTTCCCCTATTATGCTGTTATCTAAAAAAAATAAGGTTATGAAATAATGGAAATGAACTAAGATCAGTTTTTATTCCTTGATGACTTTATACTGTGGTTCCTAAACAACAGCAGGTCCCAAGTCCTCTTTTGTAGTACTTGTCTGAAGGTGGGAAACCTCTAAATATGAAAATAAACTAAAGCCCATTGTGGACTCTTAAGATTCCTTGTAACTCAACAAAGCAGCTCAAAAAGTGTCTTTGAAATATTCACAATCAAACCAGGCTCCATTAATGTAGAAAAGTGAAGTAGTAAAAGTGAGCATCACCTTTCACAGTCACGCTACAGCTGGTGGAGGCCGAACCAACCCGGTTCTCGGCCTTGCAGACATATTCACCGTGATCAGACTTGGTAGATTTGAACAGTTTCAAAGTGGCAACGCCATCTGCAAAGTCCACTGAGCAATTGTTGGACTTGCGCAGCTTTCCATCATCTTTAAACCAGGCTACAGAGATCACAGGAGTTCCTGCAATCCTGCACTCTAAGGTCACCGCATCACCCATAGTTACCTCCACTGGGTCCAGCTTGGCAACAAAGTACGGTGGTTCTACAGTGAAAGATCAGGGTGGTTTAATTTAACTACAGATGTGGATGTGTAGGCGTAAAAATGAAAGAATTTGTTAAAAAATGACCAAATTAATGAATGTATGATCATAAGTCACCATAAGAAATACAGAATGATCCACATTAACATGCACAACCAACAATTGTACCTAGGATTGTAACTTGCGCTTCACATTTGTCCATTCCGGCTCCATTGTCTACTTCACAGTAGTAACTACCAGCTGCCTCCTTCTTATCTGAGTTAAGAACCTCCAGGATGCAAGAGGTGTCAGTGGTGATCACATTGTACAGATAAGAGGCTTGGATGAGTTTACCATCCTTTTTCCAAGTTACATTTACAGTTGAGGTTCCAGCATATGTGACCTCGAGCCTCAGAGGCTTGCTTTTTTCAATGGAAATGTCCCTCAGCCTCTTCACAAAGTGGACTGGCTCTGAGAGGAGTAAGTCCATCATCAGTTAGATAAAAATCAGAGCATTAATTGTAAGAAGGGCAAATATATATATAATGCTAACAAACCTTTCACAAACAGAAAAACTGAGCAGCTGTCCTTTCCTGCATCATTAATGATCTGGCAGGTGTACTCTCCTGCATGAGACTTTTCAACTTTATGAAGCACCAGTGCGGCGACGTCATCCTTCAGGGAGATCTCACAGCCTCTCCCGGGCTGCATTTCCTTGGCCCCCCTGAACCATTTGACCTTTATGGGAAGGCTGCCTTTCACTTTAGCCAAGAACGACACACTGTGGCCAGGTAACGTTTCTTGTGCCTCAGGCGTTTCAGAAAAAGATGGAGGTTCTGGTTTCAAATAAAAAGATTTAAATAAAAAAGATTTATTGTAACCAAACCTCTGATCTTGGCTGAGGAAACCATTCTGTTCTCTTGATTACTGACCTGTCACATTCATTGAAGCACTTGTCTCACTGGCTCCTGCAGCGTTCACAGCTTTACACGTGTATTTGCCAGAATCTGAAGTCTTAATCATTGGAATTCTCAGTGTGCACACATTATCCACGCTGCTAATGTCATAGTTTGGCCCACTCTGTATCTCCTGGCCATTATAGAACCAGGAAGTCGTTAAAGGAGGAGAACCAGTAATCTTACACTCCATCTCACCAGGCTTACCCACAACGAGGTGGGTATCTCTCAGCTTCTTTATGAAACTCGGTGAGATCAGCTTATCTATTGTAAAGAAACAATAACATGGAGAGCTGATTGCTCATTAAAAACAGCAACATTAAGAAGACAAATGTCCCGAATGGACAGTAAACACAAAGAACACAAACCTGAGACAGTGAGCTTAATTTTGCAAGAGGATGTTCCAACGTGGTTTGTAACCTGTAGTTTGTATTCTCCGGCATCTGCTTTGTCAGCAGACAGAACCTTCAGGGTGGCAAGCTTCTTTTTGAAGCTCAGATGATACTTTGCACTAGCAGAGAGTTCCTTATTGTCCTTGAACCATGTAGCTTTCAGCTCTGGTGAGCCAGATACTGTTACATCAAGGGCTGCAGTTTCTCCTGACTTCACATTCAAGAGCTCTGGGCTTTCCACGATAGCGGCAGGTTCTAAAGATTATGTAAGAACGTATTAGGCTAAAGAAATCCTGGTAATTATTTGCAGTGCTAATGCAAATAATGTTGAAGTTCTACAAACCTAGAACCGTCACGTGGGAGACTGACTCTACCACTCCACAGTCGTTCCTTAGCTGGCAGGTGTATTTACCAGCTGTCGTTGAGTCAGCCTTCGGCACTACAAGAGCAGCCACGTTGTTTTCAAAGGTGATCCTCCTGTTGTCACCTTCTCTGAGAACATGATCTTTGTCCTGAACCCAGGATGCAGTCAGCGGCTCCGAGCCGTTCACCCTAGCTGTCAGCGTCAGCTGCTGACCGAGTCTCACTGACTGATTGACCAGTTTCTCCACAAACACTGGTGGTTCTGAACAGTGATGGAAAGATCACAGATGAGGAGAGGTGATCACACGTGGCCAAGCTTTGAGGAAATGACCACTAATATTACACTAACCTTTCAGAGTAATGGTACTTTGGCACGATTCACTTCCTACATTGTTTGACACCCTGCACTCATAAAGCCCGGCGTCATCTTGCTCCAGCTTCATAATATGAAGTGTAGCAAAGCTGCCCACATTGACCATCTTACATTTTCTATCCTCCTTTAGTGGCCTGTTGTCTTTGTACCAGTTAACCTGGAAAGGTGGGGTGCCAGACATCTCACAATGCAGACTAGCATCTTTGCCTTTTATGGCCTCCACAGGGCTTGGAGTGTTAACAAAGGATGGGGACTCTGGAAAATACAATGAGATATATTAGCAGATAAAACATTAATGAAGACTTGATATGAAGCAAGCCGTTCAGCCGGACAGTTCCAACCAATAGAAAATACCGTGGAGGGTTATACGGAAAAAGAAAAGCTCATCATGAGAGACACAGTCCTAATATTTATAATAGAAGAGTAGGTTGAATCGTGTTTGATTTTGAAGAAAAAAGACACATTTCCAGAAAGAAACAGCAAATTCAAGCTTCCAACACAGGAATTTGCCTTTTCTTTATGCAACATTGCTTAAAGGAGGCAATATCCACAAGCCAAGACTTTATTCCCCAGCTGACCTTGAACTGTGAGAGCGGTGCTGCAGCTTGCACTGCCAGCATCATTATGAGCCTCACAAGTGTAAACTCCGCTATCGTCAAACGTTGCATTGGAGATCTGGAGGTATGCAGCTGAGTCAACACACGTTGTTTTATAGTTCTTTCCATCAGCTATCTGTTGGTCATTTTTGTACCAACATATTCTCAGGGACTGTACACTGGTGACCTTGCATTCAAAGCAGTGTCCCTCGTACTGTTTCACAAATGTAGTGGGAGGCAGTTTCAGGACAAACTGAGGTGGTTCTGCAAAATAGGAAAAATATCAAGTTACTATTCTCAGCATAAAGTAGCACTTGAGCAGTAATGGGACAGATGGAGGATGCAGACACATGACTGGCTGCTGTGACAGGTGATTCTGAAAATAACACAGATATTTCTGGAAGCCAGTAAAGCAAAGAAAAGAAAAGTGAAGACAGGGAAGAGCTGTGAAAATGGAGGAAAAAAGATGGAGTTAAATGCACGGTGATGATGGTGGACAAAAAAAGAATAGTCCAACCTTTCACCAGTAACTCTGCTGCACTTTTCGCCATGCCTGCTTCGTTGCTAACTTGGCAAGAATAAATCCCAGACTGCAGAGCAGCCACTGAGCAGAGCTCCACAGAGGAGGAATATTTCTCCAGTCTGACTCTGCACGATGGCCCAGGGACGAGTTCGATGTCATCCTTGAACCATTTCACCATAAATGGAGACGTCCCTTCAAAGACACTTTTGAAGAATACGTCAGACTCTGGAGTAACAGCCTGAGACTCAAGCTCATCTATGAATCTTGGTGGCACTAAAACCAACAGAGAAGAATGATCATGATATGTGACTACGAGCCCGTAAGCTGACAAATCCACAAGCTAAGAATGCTAACCTTTAGCTGTGAGGACTCCACTGCACACACAGCTGCCTGCTTTGTTGGTAACTTTGCAGGAGTACTCTCCTGTGTCAACACTCCCAGTAAGTTTGAACTCCAGCAAGACTCTATTTTCAATGTGAGCAAGCTTGTACTTGGAGCTCTCTGTGATCTTTTGTTTCCCTTTGCTCCATTCAACTGTCAGGGGAAGAGAACCGGCTACTCCGCACTCCATGGTCACCACTGAACCCATAATTCCTTGAATGTTTGTTAATTTCTTAATGAATGTGGGAGGAATCAACTCTTCTGTATAAAATGATACAGCAGAAGATAATGTCAAAGAAAAACTTCAAATATTTGTGTCTTATATTTGTACTTTGGTAAATACACATGTAAAACTGTAAACCAAGAGTCGAAGTAGTCTACAAACCCAAAACAACCAGCTTCACTTTACATCTGCAAGTCCCAACTGCATTTTGGGCTTCAAACAGGTACTCTCCACCATCTTCCAGCTGAGAGGACATTATGTTAAGTCTACTGAGGTTGTCCCCATAGCAGAGATTCTGATTTCTGCTCGACTGGAGCTGTTTGCCATCTTTGATCCATTTTACCCTTATATGAGGAGTTCCAGCTACCCTGCATTCAAAGCTAACTGGATCTCCACAAGTCACTTTAACAAGCTCTGGTTTCTCTTGAATCGTTGGTGGTTCTAAGAAGCCAAAAACAAAGAAGTAGTGAATGTACTTCTTGGTGTAATTGGAAATCAGCCTAATATTGGATAAACTGCTTGAAGTAGCTGTACCTTGCACAGTCAGTGTTGCTGAACACACATCTTGCCCAGCCTCATTTACAACATGACAGGAATATTTCCCTTTGTGAGTAGCCTCACAAGCAAGAATCCTGAGAGTAGCCTCTTTGTTCTGGAAAATTTGCTTGATCTTTGGATCATCTGGGATCCAGTTTTCATCTTTTTTCCATTGCACAGAGAGTGGCAGGGACCCTTCCACAGAGCAACAAAAGGTTGCAGCATCTCCCACAACAGTGGAAACATTCTTTATCTTCTTAATAAACGTTGGCGGGACTAAGAGGGAGAAGACACTGTTGTGATGCCAGAGCATATACGACACACTGAAAATCCATGTGAGGTAGACCAACCTTTCAGAGCCAACACCACCGAGCCAGAGCAGCTTCCAACCTCATTGGCTACCACACATTGATAGGTGCCCACATCATCCACGTCACAGTCCTGGATTTTTAAGCCCACATTTTCACTGTCAACAATAATGTACTTTTGGCTGGATAAAAGTGGCTTTTTATCTTTAGACCACGTGACACTGAATGGAGCACTTCCTGCTACTTTGCTAACAAACGCTGCTGTGGAACCTTTAACGACTTCCAGAGATGATGGCTCTTCAACAAACGATGGAGGCTCTGAAAATAACAAAGGAAAGTGCTCTAAAGAAACTCCTGGTTCAACTAAAGATGATAACACAAGTAATTTAGCATTTAACTTGATCTTAATTTTAACACAATATAAACAGAGAAAGGAAAACCAACCTTTCACTACAAGCTCAAAGATGCAACTCTCTGTGCCTGCTTCATTGCAGGCCTCACAGAAGTATTTCCCACTGTCTCGTTGACTAACTTCACAAACCTCTAAAATGGCAACAGAGGTAAAAAATGATATCTTGTATTTGAGGCTTTGGTGAATCTGAACCCCATCTTTGAACCATTTCATGGAGATCTCTGGGGTACCAGCAACCTTACACTCAAACACCTTCCTGCCTCCGACACTGACTAACGACACTGCTTCAGGTTTTTCAGTGAAAAACGGGGGCTCTGAAATAAATACATGAAGAAGTGACTTAAAGATGGTGATAATTTTCAAAGTGAAGAAAAAGGATGAAGAAGAAAGCGCCGATATTAACCTTTCACAAAGAGTGTTGCCCTGCATGAAGTGGAGCCCACATCATTCTGGATGTCGCAGACATATTCTCCAGAATCAGACGCTTTGGCAAAGAAGAGCTCCAGGGAGCTTGAAGTGTTGTCTTTGATTACAGAGCAGTCGGCAGTCGGTAGGATTTCTTTGTTGTTTTTAAACCATTTGATGGCGAGTGGAGGTGTGCCGGAGACACCAAGAGTAAACCTAACCTTTGATCCAGACAAAACATTCTTGGAGTCCGGTTTTTCAAGAATGCGTGGTGGTTCTGTTGGTGGAAAAAACCCCAAAATGCTATCATACAACACAAGTCTGTAAAAACCTATAAAGAAATACTGATGATGCATGAGACCGAACCTTTAACAAACAAAATCCCGGAGCACTGGGCAGACCCTGCCTCGTTTTCAGCCACACAAGTGTAGCTTCCATTGTCTCTGCTGTCGAGACAGCTGATTTCCAGGAAAGCAACATTTTCAAAAAATGTGCATTTATATTTGTCACAAGTCTGGATCTCCGTTTCATCTTTGTACCACTGTATCGTCATCGGCAGAGAACCGGATACGAGGCACTCCAGATGAGCAAACGATCCTTTTATACCTTCAGTCTCCTTCAGTTTCCTTGTGAAAGACGGTTTAATAATCTGATCTATTACATACAAAAAAACATTGTCAAGGTGACTGTAGAAAGAACTGCAAACAGATTCAACGAGCTTTGGCTAAACCGACCTAAGACAGCAACTGATGTGTCACACGAACTGTGCCCAGCAGCATTTGAAACTTCGAAGGTGTAGTCACCGCTATCGCTCTTCTCTGCTTTTATAATCTTGAGCACGGAGCTCGAGTCTGTGCTCTGTATTCTGTATCTCTGTCCTGACGTCAGCTCCTTTCCCCCCTTAAGCCATCTGACCTTCAGCGGTTTAGTGCCTGAGAACCTGCATTCAAATCTGGCTGGGTCGCCATGGGTTACACTGATGGACTTTGGGTGCTCTGAAATACTTGCTGGCTCTGTGATGACCAAAATATTCACAGGTAACTTAGTTTTGCGCTGCATGCGACAGATGAAGCGGCAAGCTTGACACAAAGGCAAAAGCTGACGATTAAGACCCACAAAGTTCGTACAAACCTGTCACTATGAGCACTGCGGCACATCTCTGAGTCCCGGCTTTATTCTGTGCCTGACACACATATTTCCCACCATGGGACAACTGAGCATTTTTCAAATTCAACATGGCACTTTTAGTTTCATAGGACATCTTAAAATGCTCGTCTTCCGTAAGTTCACGATCATCCTTGATCCAGGACAAAGTCATGGGAAGTGACCCAGACAACATACACTTCATAGAGATTTCAGAGCCCACAATACAGGACATATCCTTTAGTCTTTGAACAAATGATGGTGGTTCTAGTGAGAAAACACATGTTGTCGTCATCCACAGGCAGTCTAAATGAAGTCGAAATCCTAAGCCTTTGCAGAGAAAGTGGACAGCATGCAGCGAGGCAAACACTCCTCCCACTAACCTTTTAGAGAAATCTGGCAAGAGCAAGATGTCTCCCCAACATCGTTTGAAACAGTGCACTTGTACGTTCCTTCATCTCCGGTCTCACAGTGTGAGATCTGGAGGGTGATTGTATCATTGTCCAAACTGATTTTATGTCTTTTGTCATTTCTGATCAGCTTCTCATTGAGGAAGCAGCTTATTTCAAATGGAGGGGAACCTGAAACAATTCCTTCCAAGATAATGTCAGACTCCGTAATAAGCTCAGCTGATTCAAAAGGCCTCACAAACAATGGAGGCTCTAAAAAACAGATAGCATAAAGTTACATTCACAGACATTAGGAAATAATTCTAGTCTGATGAGGAAAGTCTGGTCCACAGAGTTCATTTAGCTGTTCGGTGCCTTTTAATTCTAGTTTTATAAGGTTTTCTGAGTGACTGTGAACCTGTACCTGACAATGATTTTGAAATGACTAGTTATCCTTGTGTTCAATTACAGGTAACGTGTCAGTGTCGTGGGTTTACTTGTTAAGCATTGTTAGACCATCTGCTGAGGCAAAGGGTCGACACACGCTCATCAAACATGGACATTTCAAGCATTTGAATACGCCTGCATGGCTCTTTATTTTTGTCTGTGGGTGAAGTAACGTAAAACCTGCATGTGGCACTGAACATGTGAGTAAACCATGCGGACCAGACTTTAGATGAAAACAAATCTAAAGTTTGAGGACAGCAACAAGAGTCAAATGAATTAGCAGGTTTCACAAACTAAACCTAGTTGAAGATGAAGACCTGCGTCTTGCACTTGTCTTGGTTTAATCCTGGTGTTGGAAACAGAACCAACCTTTCACTGTTACTGAGCTGCTGCACTGCTCTCTGCCGGCCTCGCTGGATGCCACACAGACGTAATCTGCACTATCCTCTACAGAGCAGTTCTCAACCTCCAGAGTGGCTAGCGAGCCGTCGAAGGACACGGTGCGTCTGTGGTCTGAAACCATTTCTGAGCCATTTTTAAACCACGTAACAGTAATAACAGGAGTGCCCTGCACTTTGCAGGACAACTTCAATGGTTGTCCTGTTTTCAGCAGCTTTGAAGGTTCAAGCTTCATCATAAATGTTGGGGCTTCTGTAAAATTGACAGTAACAATTATAGGTGAGATAAAGAGGTTAATTCAAGAAAAACAGCCTGTAAACACGTTTTAAAGAAAGAACGAAAGCAGCAGCTTTTCTGCACCTTTTATGAAGAGTGCTGCAGTGCAGTCGACCTTCCCAGCATCGTTGGATACTTGGCATGTATATTTGGCAGAGTCACTGGGTTTCACAGAATGAAGTTCCAGGGAGCTGGAAGACGAGTCTTTCTTTATGAAATACTTCCCCCCACTGAAAATCTCTTTCTCCTCTCTGAACCATTTAACGATAAGTGGAGCCGATCCCGTAAAGTCAGACTTTAGGACAACATTTGATCCCGGGGATGCGTCAAGAGATTCCGGTTTCGAGGTAAAGGCTGGAGGTTCTGGAGTCATTTGGGAAAAAATAAAGCAAATAAGTTCACACCCTGTTATTAAGCCTGTGTCGATCTATAATGGCTACTGCCTAACTTGAGGTAATGCAGCTCCTCTGACCTTTGATGGAAAGAGTACCACTGGTTTCTTTTTCTCCAGCATCATTAGAAGCTTTGCATGTATAAACTCCACCATCGCTTTGATCCAGGCCAGTTATTGTCACAGAGGCTGTACTCTCACTGAAAGAAAGCTTATATTTTGCATCACTGTGGATTTCTTTATTGTCTTTGTACCAAGAAACAGCCATCGGCTGAGATCCAGCAAGCCTGCAATCCAGTGTGATGTTACTGCCAACGCTCCCATTCAGTTTCTTTAGAGTTTTGGTGAAAGATGGGGGAACTGCACGATCTGTGTAGGGAAGTATACCAAACATATTACAAGATCCCCTGGTGCTAATGGGACAAACTGGTATTAGTGATGTATTCTTGACTAAAACTGACCTATAACTGTAACTGAACACGTGCACTCGTCTTTTCCAACTTTATTGGACACTTCCATCTTGTACTCTGAAGTGTCACCTTTTTCTGCTGCCACAATCTTTAAAATGGCAATGTTCTCCTTCACTGCTAACTTATATTTACGACCACTGATCATCTCTTTGCCGTCTTTGAACCATTTCACTTTGAGTTCAGGGCTTCCAGAAACGGCACACTCCAGGGTGGCGGAGTCGCCCGCGGTCACGCTGATGGAGGCTGCTTTCTCTAAAATCCTAGCAGGTTCTAAAACACATTGAATTTTACACTTAATAAACAGTTAGAGCTGAACTCTGAAAACATTTGTAATGGGAATGTTTTCCAACCTTGAATAGTTAAGATAGCTTCACATTTTTGCTCTCCTGCCTCATTTTCAGCGAGACAAGTATACTTCCCACCATGCTTTAGCTCAACAGATGAGAAGGAAATGCTAGTGATGCTGTTCACAAAGGACATTTTGATATTGGGATCGTCATCTCTGAGCAGCTCAGAGTCTTTCATCCATTTGACGGTCATGGGAGCTGAACCTTTCAGGGTTCCCTGTAACTTCACTATATTTCCCAAAACTGCTGTAGCGCTCTCAATCCTCTTTGAGAACGTAGGCGGCTCTGAAATAACACGATTAGTATAATAATGTCAACACGGCCGGGCTGAGGAACGTTGTAATGAAAGTCCTTGTTTTACACCACTAACCTTTTTGCTTAAGCACTGACTTTGAGGCTACTGACCCGACCTCATTGGATACAACACATTCGTATTCACCAGTATCAGCGCTCTCAAAGGCCTGGATCTCCAGAGAGGCCAGCGATCCCTGTGACACTATTCTGTACTTCTTATCTGAGGACAGACGTTTCTTATTCTTTTTCCAAGACACTTCAAGCGGTGAGGAGCCTGCAACCTCACACTCCAGTACAGCCACCGATCCTCTGACTGCCTCAGTGGACAGTAACTCCTTTCTGAACGACGGAGGTTCTAAGGGGGACATACAGTTCGGTTATATGTGTTTTTGCACAGACTTGGGGCTTTTGTTGCCAAGAACTCTACACACCTTTAACTGTTACTTTAATGCTGCAGCTTTCACACCCGCACTCATTGAGAACCTCACAGGTATAGTTTCCACTGTCAGTCAACATGACATCGTGTATCTCGAGAGTGGCGACACCATCCTTCAGACTGACAGCATGTCTGCCACCAGTGGACAGCTCACTGTTATTAAAGAACCAGGTGCTATGGAGTTCAGGAGATCCTTTGACGATGCACTGCAGGCGAGCGGCGCTGCCCTGCTTCCAAACTGTTGTGGCTTCCAGCCGCTTTACAAAGACCGGTGGCTCTGCAGAGGTGTGTGGTTAAGAAAGAGCTATTGTGAAGTCAAAGAAGGTATTTAAAAACAGCAACCATACAATGAAAGAGGAGAGATTTAAGGCTTAAAGAGACAGCTGCTGTCTATCTACAATGGACGCCAGAGAATAGGACTGTGTTAATTTCCAGGACTGCAGATTTGCAAAAGTTACAAATGCTGCAGTTTCCCTGAAACTTAACTAGATAGCTCTTACCTTGAACCTTTACCGTGGTGGAGCAAGACGCACTCCCGGCTTCATTTGCCACTGTACACACATAATTTCCACAATCTTTCAGTGTGGTCTTTAGGATATCAAGAGTAACTGTCTTATCCTCAAACAACAATTTACAGTCTGGAGACTGGTGGACTTTCCTGCCATCTCTGGTCCAGGTGACAGTTACTCCAGTGTCCTCATCCACCTGACACTCGAGGTGCAGAGGAGCTCCGACCACAGCGGTGACTGAACCCAGGGGCTTTACAAATCTGGGCTTATCGATAACACACAGCTCCGTGTTGCACTCAGCTGTCCCGACATTATTAGACACCTTGCACACGTAAAGCCCGCTGTCAGCGGCCTCAACACCGGGTATCTCAAGAGTGTGCTTGTTCTTTTCACAAGAGCTCTGGTAGTGTGTGGGCACTTTGGGCAAGGCCTGGTTGTCTTTGAGCCAGACAACATTCAGTGGAGCAGTTCCTGCTATTACACACTGTATTACAGCCCTCTTTCCAACATACACAGTCTGAGGGTCAGGCTTACTTATAAAGATGGGAGGAAATTGTTCTACAGGGATTAAGAAGAAGAGAAACAAATCAGTGTTAACAAGTTTTACTGTGTGATTTCACCTTAACCAACATCAAACCAGCAGGACAAAAAGGCTTGAAAGCAAACAGAATACCAGCACACAGACGGAAACACTCGATCCATCCCCTCGGAGGAGGAATACAAACAACTACAGCTCCAAACTCAACCAGCCAAGAAGAAGGAAAAATGCACTGCTTTTACCTGTGACACTAAGGGGGGCGGAGCATTCATCACTGCCATGCTGATTGGACGCCTTGCAGGTGTACTCGCCACTGTCATCCTTGGTTGTCCTCAGAAGCTCCAGGGAGGAGGAGCTAAAGCGACTGATTATCCTGTACTTTTCACCCTCTTTGATGGGGTGTCCGTCTTTGAACCACTTGAAGCTCACGTTTGGAGCGTCCTCAGTTTCACATTCAAACTTGGCAGAGCTTCCAATGTTTATCTCCACTGGGACGATTCTGTGCCTGAACACAGGCTTTACTGTGTTTGTAAAAGAGAGAAAAAAAGGCAACAAGAACGTGTGAATGCACAGCAGGTGCTGAAATGAAATAGAAACTAAAATTAGTGTTTCTACTGGAGACGGTGATGTAGTGAACCTGGGACGCAAAGTGACACACACAAAGTTATGGTGGGATGAAAGTGAAGGAGAAAAAAATGCATTGTGTTTAGGCTGAAGTGATGGGATGAACAGGAAGTCTGTGATGACAAAAGGAAAGAAGGCATGCAAACATGAATGAATGATTACAGGCATGTGGTCAAAGGACACTCCTTGGCTGTCAAGGTTGGAGAGGAGTAGATGGAGTGGGAACAAATGTGATCATGTCACTGCTGTGTGGTGAAAGCCTCAAAATCCAAATTCATTTCTTTAAAAAGAAGAGGCTGTAAGCCAGAGGTGTCAAAGGTAACCGAGCTGAGGGCTGGCACTGTCCTCTCATTGGACGGCCACTCTAGTGTTCAAGTAGTAGAAGAAAAACAAGCAAGAAAACACCCACAAAAACTCCTGAAAATGTTTTTCTTGTTTCTTAAAATTTCAAATATGGTATAACGAGACATTTTTCCCTCATTCTTAACTAACTATGCTTATTTGGTACTTTAATGAGGCTTCATTGGTCCTCTCTGCCTGCCCACACACCTGGCAACACTTCTGCTATCATTGTGTTCGTATTTAACCAAATGTAAATGCAGACATAAGTGTGCACATTAGTCAGCTTTACGGGCCGTGAGGTTGGGACCCCTGCTGTTAGCCGTTTTGGTTGAGTTTTGCAGACGTTCACCACAGCGTGAAGTTAGTGGATGACGATGATATCAAAGAATTTCCCATCATCAAACCTCGTGGGACCACAGTCAGCCGCGACGATGTCGTAGTCTTGCCGACTTCATTCTCAGCCTCACAGACATACTCTCCTTGATGGCGGTCTTTGACTACTTTGTCAATGACTAGTGTGTATGTGTCACAGTCTTTAAAACACTTGAACTCTTTGCCAGATTTCACCAGTTTCCCATTGAAAAACCAGCTAACTTTGGTGACGTATTTAACAGTGGCTGTAAATACAGCCTTGCCATTTTCCTCAGCACAGACGTCCTCCAGAACATCTACGATGACGGGATGATCAGTGATAGTGTCTGAGGACTCACTGATCATGATTGCCTCTGAAAGATATTCCTCTCTGGTTTCTGTGTGGACAGAAATGTCCACATGCCGTTCAGCCCGGCATGCTGTGATATCCTTCTCTGATCTAACCGTCCTTCTGTTCTTGGACTCGTGGACCTCAGTTTGGCTCTGAAGTGTCGCACTTTGAGAGGAAGCCCCGGCTTCTGTTGTCAGAGCTGCAGACTGAGATACAGCAGGAAGTAAACTGACTGCACTCTCTGCCACCACCACAGAGTCCACCACAGAGGACAACACCTCCCTGGAGGACGCTGAGCTGACCTGCACTTTTTGAGGCTTATTAATGTGCATGGTGCCGGGCTGCTCTGATGTAAGGCTTGGCCGTTCTTGGGATACCATAGCATGTAAAGCTACCTGGAGTTCATGCCTAAGGTCAGCTGTCTGAGGGTAATCACCTTCAAAAGTCAGTGTGATCTCCAGGGGGGAACCTGGAGATGTGATAAGATACGTAGATGCAGCCTGTCGGGGCTCTCTCTGAGCCTTGACCTTATGGACCTCCACTGCCTCTAGTCTTCCAACAACATCAGCCAGTAAAATTGGGGGATTACTGGCTACAGCTAATTGAAGAGCATCTCTGAGCTGATGTCGTACATTCAAACTAGATGGTTTTGGGGCATAAATGACGAAATTTAGTTCCTTAGGTAGAGTCAGAGCATCCTGAGCCTCTGGGACATAAAGAAATCCTTTAGGCTGTGTCTTAACACTGACCACGGATTCCTCCAATTGACGTATCTCACTTGACCGCTCTCCTACAATGACTTGTTTTTCTTCTAGAAACACTGACTGTCGGACTGACTGACCTTCCTGGATCTGGACTGCAAAGTCCTCCTCAGCAGCCTCTAAGATAGTGCAGCTTTCGGTGGCAATTGCCTTTTCTTCTATGAAAACTGGCTCTTTTGGTATCTTGGCCTCTATTTTAATCTCAGGCTTAAATTTTTCATCAGTTTCAAAGCTAGTAGTGTAACCCTCTTCCAGAGCTTGATTGTTCGTAATGATCAAAGACTGCATGATATTCCAGTAATCCTCTTTGTGGACTAAGGCTCGCTGTTGCGTGGTGCCCGTAACAAAAGGAGTCTCTTTTGGGAGTTGCATGGGCTGGGAGGACACAGCAAGGCTGCTTAGAGGCCTGGACTCAGTACAAGGCTGTGGTCGAGTGCTGATCACAGACATGTCAAGATCTTTGTGGTAATCCGCAGTGATCTCCATCCTCTCTTCTGAGGTAGCTGCATGCCATCTAGCCTTTTCTAGTTTCCGTGCTGCCGCCTGCTGGTCGGGTTTGGTGACAGCCAGTTTACCTTCTTTTGGCAAAACTGTTAGAGAATGGACCAACTGAAGGTGTTTTGGTTGAATCACCTCTTGCTTTGGCTGGACAGAGGTGGCGTTAATCTTTGTCTCAAATTCTGATGTTGCCCCACACACTACAGTCCTCTGCTCTTCTTGGGTCACTGAATGCAGTAATGTCAGACTCTTCCCTGCTTCTGCCTGTTCTGTTGGAGGTTTTTCGCTGCTCAACCTTCCCTCACACAGTAAAACATCCTGATCACTGATGACCTGCAGATTCAGAAGCTGTTCTCCTTCCTGCTGTGGCTGCACACGTACAGAAAATGCCCCATGCGGCAATTGTCCTGTTTGTTCAGCACAGAGCTCATATTTCTCTTCGGTACTTACAGCTGAATTATAAACCGTGTCTTTGCATGGGGTGATGCTCTCCTGCTCTGGTCTTTGTATTTCAAACTTTTGCTCTTTGGATAAAGCCACTCTAGCTTCACTCACTGGCGCTACCACTGGTGTAGGCTGCTCTTTGCCAACTGAATGTTTAATGTCTGCATCTAAAGCTGCCAGATGCTCAGTGTGTCCTTCTGTAAGTTGAAGCTGTCCTGCATACTGAGCCAAGTATAAAATCTTTGTCCCCTCTGTGACTCTGAAACTCCTCTCTTCTTCTTGTCTGTGCATGTCTTCTGAGATTTCATCAGCGATGGGTACAGCGAGCTCTACCTGGTGACTACTAACTAGTTGCCTCAGCTCACTGGAGGCCTTTACGTGTTGTGGACTCTGATCTATCAGTACTTCAGCTCTCACTGTGCTGAGGGGAAGGACCTCCAAAGATGTAGCTGACATGACCTTGGGCGTCTGCTCTTTGGCCGACTCTAGCTCGACTACCTCGGGGCTGAGAATCCGTTCAGAGTGCTGCTCTGTGATCTTTTGTCTCTCCTGGACCGAGGATAAGAAAGCAGCCACGTGATGCTGTTTAATCGGGACAGCTGAGACCTGAGGTGGATGGCTGGGGGCCAATGAAACCCTCTCCTCTATTTCGTGGCACTGCAACACTGCTGCTTGGTGGGTAAGCGGCTCACGATGAAGGGTGGCAGAAGAGATACTGAGCTCTCTGAGCATTTCCACCTCTTCACTGGGAATAATCTGTCGGTCTTCAGTACTAATGGTATAGATCATGTGTTCAGACCGGGATCTTTCCTGGTGTAATCTCAGTTCTGTGGTTTGTTCTGCCATCGATATCTTCAAACCTTTTGTTTTCTGTACTAGCGTGTCCTCTTCCTGAGCTTTCTCCCTGAACACTAGCAGCTCTGCAGTACAAGAGGCTTCCCCATACTGGTTTGAGGCCTTACAGGTGTAAGTGCCGCTGTGCTCTTGTTTGACACTCTTAATGTTAATAAACCCACATCCATCCTGGTTGTTCACAATGATACAGAACCCACTAGGCTTTATGTGGGAAGTGCCTTTAAGCCACTGGACCTCAGGGAGAGGCTCTCCAGTCACCGTGTACCTGAAGAAACCCTGACTCCCCTCCTGCAGCTGAAGTGATTCTATAGTTTTAGTGAATTCTGGGGGCTTACCAGGCCCTGCAAATGTTCTCTCATCGGCTCTTTCCTCCTTTTCTGGCTCCTTCACCTGAACATGCAGGTAAGAAGTGCAGGTTGACTGGCCAAATCTGTTGCTGACCGTGCAAGAGTACTCTCCCTCACATTCCCTGTGAGCTGTGTTAATCACCAGGCTATACTCATCATGTTCGTGAATAAATGTATACACAGATGAACTAGTTATAGTGTGCCCATTGTGAAACCACTGAATGGTGGGCTTAGGGAAACTGGACACTCTGACGGTAAGCGTCGCGGTTTCTCCCACAGTCACAGCTGCTGGAGAGAGTTCACTGAGGAAAACTGGTTTTTCCTTTTTCTTTTCCAAAGTGCTGGAGAAGCGTGTGGACTCTGGTTCGAGTTCAAGTGTTTTGCTTTTGTCTGCTAACTTTATGCCAGTAAAATATGACTCCTGGGTTTCCTCTTCCACTTTGACGGTTGAGCTAGAGAAGACTGGGTGGGATAATTACAGGTTAAAATCAGCTGAGCCACACAGTCCAATCACGGTACAGTCAGCTGAAAACAGAAAAACTGCAGTTCAATTAAACTTCGGCACAGAATAGGAACACCATAAACGTCTTACAGTTTATAATGCTGCATCCATTATTCAAAGTCTGTCAACGTTTTTCCTCAATCACAACAAACATGATCAGAGTTAGACTAACAAACATCCCGAGTCCACTCTGAACTTGATTCAGTATTCAAAGTGAACTCGGTCAAAGTGCCCTTGAACTACTTACCAGCTTAACCTGTAGACAAAGAACAAAAACCACTTCTCAACTAAGACTGAGGATGGAGACATCACGGATAAAAGCCATATTTACCTTTTATTTCCTCCTGGACCTGAATCACAGGTTCCTTCTCCTCTGTAGTTACTGTAAAGACACAGATGTTCACAAATTAAAAACACTCCTAAAGCTGCCCGGGACGCTGTTAGAACCCGTGGCGGCTCGTGCATCCATCCGTTTTTTGTTTCGTTTAACTGACATTTGTGCATGCTTCCTTTTGCTCTTTTAGCGTGCGCCTCCGCTGCGTGTTCTTTCAAACACTAAGTGGTGTGAGCACACAGTGGTTGTGACCTTGTTGAAGAAGTGCTGTCGCCCTGTGAAGAAGTGTGCCTCTGCTGGCTGTGTGGGTGAAGAGCAGTGTGAATGAGAGGTGTAAAGAAGCCTGAGCGAGCAGAAGGACCAAAAGCATGCAGATGCCAACCTTTCGTCACTGTGCTGCACTCAGCATCCCCGGCTGAGCTGATATGTTTGCAAAAGTAAGAGCCCCCTTTTCCAGGTCCCACATTGTTAACATTTAAACAGCTCGGGGGGTCTTCGTTTTTCACAGCGTAACAAACAGATTCCTCAGCATTCAACTGGTTGTAAAGCCAAATGACAAACGGAGTGGGAAGCCCCTTCACAACGCAATTCAGGGAGCCACTGCCTTTGTTTCTGATCAGCAGCTCAGGGGGGAGTTTGATCAGGAACTCGGGGCAGCTGGAAAGGCGTTGACCTCGGTATTCACTGGGCATGACATCAGGGAAATACAACAGGCTGATGAGGCTGTAAGGTCTCTGGGAAGACGGAGGTGATGGTCCTGGCTTCTCCACCACCTCCTGCTTGTCTTGGTCAGAGGGATCTCTAGGGCTCTCCCTGTGTGCCTGTGACACTTTGCGCACAGAATCGGTAGGGATGGGGGTTTCTGCTTTGACATTTGCTTCTTTAGCTGGGTAAGAATAGAGTTAGGAGAAGTGATTAGGGGTCACAGAGTAAATGGCCATGACTCTAAATGCTAAAGGGGTTAGTAGGATGAATGATGAGGTTAGCATGGCGAAGCTGACGGGAGGGGAGGATAAACTGGACTACGGTTTGTTATTTTATTACACTATGAGAGGTTACAGGATAACATATTAAATATTAACTCATGGGGGTGGGGGAGCACTAAGCGGGAGGAGCAGCTGGAAAGGTGGGATGGACCAGATGGAGAGACAGGCTGATAAAAAAGAAAGATTAACCACCTTCAACAGTGAGCTGAGCAGAGGAGCTGTTCTGGCCATGTTCATTGGTAGCGGTGCAGCAGTACATGCCCTGGTCCGCCACGCCGACGCCCTGGATGACCAGGGACAAAAAGCCAGCGCTCTGAGAGCTTCTCACCCGATCGGTGTCCACCAGGCTCTCGCCGTTATGTTTCCATACCACTCCAGAGAAGGGCTGGCCGTCGAACGAGCAGCTAAACTCGGCCATTTCACCACTTTTCACTCGGACATCGCTCATTGCCATAAGCAGCTTCGGGCTGGCTGAGAGTTTGAAATCAAAGCTGCTCTCAGAGCTCCTCTCCATTGAGCTTATCTCAATCGTGCTCCAAGACACAGAGGAGCTCTCAGTGATCGTCTCAGTAAACTCAACACTGTGGGCAGATTGTCCCACTGACAGAGAGCTGAAACTCTCACTCTGAGCCTCCCGTCTCTGAAATAGCTTAGCCTCAGCCCCAGTGCTTGACACGCTAGCTAAGGCTTTTTTATCTGGGCAATAAGAAAGAGTAGAAGAATTAGGTCAACACATCATCACTCTGCAGATTTCTCCAGGTTACTGTCACAGTCTGTTGCCAACAGTGCAGTGGGAGTGGCGCGTTGAGGATCAATAATGATCAGTGAGGGAGTGGACAGTGGGGGGTTTCCGCCGTCAATCATGCAAGCTTGACTGGAACAGAACAACAGCAAACATAAAGACACAGCCAGCGATCACGTCCGTGCTCGTCCAGCTGTGCCTGAACCATGCTGCATTCCTCTCAAATGAAAACTCCAGTCTCGCAATAAAGACCATTAATACTGTTTGTGTTGGAGAGACGACGTCATGCATTGCAAAGAGACCTTGAAGATGATGCTTCCAGTGAGAACGAGAGCAGATTCAGTGTGGAGCAGCTGCATGCTCACAGAAACACGTCACACGTTTCTCACATCATCGCAGTGAAAGTATAAAAATCTGTGTTTGATGGTGGAGCTGGAAAATTGTTCCAATCCGAGGGCTGGTTGCACAAAGATCCAGGACACATCATGTAAGACGGTGACGGTAACATGAGCAGCGCTCATGGTTTGGATTTCCCCACGATGGTATAAGAGCTGACGTGGCGTCAGTGCTAGCCGGCTGACGGCTGCAGTAGATTCATGTGCCATTTGTCCTGAATCGATATTTTAAATGTTTTTACATCTTGAATAGTTTTATTTGAAACGTCTCTCTATCCTCCAAGAGGATATTAAAAGAACAGGAAAATCTTTGTGCAGCCAGTACAGCCGACATGCTTGAACCATGCATCGTTCTATTGGCTCAGTTAAGGTTGCTTTGTTTGCCAATAGATGCTTCCTTTGATATTTTGCCAGTAAGTAAAGATCTTGTGTAACACCCTCTCATGGCTCCGGAGGGAGGAAGACTTAAAGCACACCTGGCTGATCAGAACGTGCTAACATGCTGCCATCATTATATCATCGTAGTCAGTGAGTGCTGTTAAACTTTGACGATATCAGACCTTGTCTTACAGCAAATCCACGATATTCTAAATTCAGTTTTAAAATCAGTCCTGTCAGGAACATGCACGACTTAGGGCCTTCGTGGCAGCTGATGGACATGCAGTAAGAGCCTGTCACTTTTATCTAATTAGTATGAGAACATCTGCTGAACTCACCATCAATATTTAGAGTGGCAGCACACGTGACCATTCCTGCCTGGTTTGTAGCGACACACGAGTACTCTCCTTCGAGGCTGGGGAGAACTCGGGAAATCTCCAGCTGGCAGGTGTCATCAAACTGAGACATCCTGAAGATGTCTGACTGTTTGATTTCTCTGTCATTGCAGAACCAAGAAATTTGCAGATCTGGAGAGAAAGTGTTCTTAAAGTCAGGAAAAACTGTTTACAGCACACCATACTGATGAGAGCTGCTAGAGCATTTATGGTCTAAAATGCCATATGACCGTAGACTAAGTGGAGGGCAGTAACGGTCAATACCTTCCCCAGAGACACTGCACTGGAACTGGGCAGGATGCCCTTCTGAGATCAGCAAGTCCCTCAGGGGAGTGATGAGGACTGGAGGGGAGACCTGAGCCACAACTTCAACCACCTCCGGAACTGGAAGAAAGACAAAGACACTGTAAGTCATCACTGGATTTATTGGCTAATAATTCATAATTCTAATAAGAGCCTAATAGCAGAAACCAAACATGTTCCAGCGCCTCAGCACCTCCATATGTACCTTCCACAGTGAGAGATGCAGAGCTCGTCACCTCTCCGTAGTTGTTTTTGGCCTCACAGCTATAGATACCAGCATCTTCAGGGAAGACTTCGAGCAGCAGCAGCGTATACTCATCTCCATCATGGAGAAACTTGCACTTGTAGCTCGTAGACAGAACCTCAGAATCTTTGTACCAGAACACCTGAGGCTGAGGAAGGCCGCTCACCTGTGCTGAGAAGCGAACTGACCTGCCTGAGATCGCAGTCTGGGGCTGCATCTCACGGACGATCTGAGGTGGTTCTGGCACTGAAGGAAAGTAGAAGAACGAACGGTTAACACTCCGTTTGGCTCCCTGGTCAAAGAATACTTTTGATAAAAATAGAAGAAAGTAAAGATTAGATGGGAAACAGATACATTTAAACAGTACAAGTATCATTTTTGAGCCTTTCACTTTCATGTTTTAGAAACTGTCCGGTGGTTTTTCATGTAAAGAAGGAAGCGGTGCTGGACAGATGCAGGACTGGAGCTCTTACATCTGACGTGAAGGTTCACAGAGCTCCTGTTTTTGCCGGCTAAGAAGGTGTACTCTCCAGCATCGCTCCTGAAGGTCTCAGAGATGGTGAGACGGTGGAGCTTCCTGATAGTGGCATAATTGAACCTCTCCTCCACCGTGAACTGGATCTCCACTCCATTTCTCAGCCAGCGACCTTCTACATCATCTTCGTTCACCTCAAACTCAAAAGTTGCTCTCTGCTTCTCAACAACCTGAAAAAAACCACAATATTAGCAAAGCTCATGTCAGAAAATTCCTGCTAGTAAATAATCATTTCCTAATGATGAAGAAATCACTTCCTGTTTTGCAGGACAAAATATCTGAAACAGAATATATTAAAAGAAAGGCTGTGCTCTGTCATCGTCACACATAAACTAACAGATGGTATTAAAATCCCAGGATTTGGTGCCTTTTTATGGCGTCTACCATCTAATCGTACCGTGATGTCCCTGGTGGCTGGCTCTGAGATTCGGACATCTCTTCCTTCGACCGCCAGGTGGCCCTTGGACATGCTTGAACCAGCCACAGCGGTGTATTCACCGGCATCCGACAGACGCACAGAGGGAAGAACCAGGCGGTGCACAAACTGGTCCGATGTCATTTTGTACCTGGAGCAAACAATGAAGGTGTAGAAGTTGTAAGAGTTGACTGCTATGTTGGTAAAACTCAGAGTAATTGTTCCCACAACTGACTATGAAGGACTCTACCTGTCAGACAGCTCCAGCTCCTGACCATCTTTCATCCACATCACCTGGATGTTTGGTTCAGAAACTTCACATTCAAATGTTGCCCTCTTCTTCTCTGTGATCTTCAGGTCCCTCAGGTGTTTGGTGAATTCAACCACACGTGCTAAAACAGGGACATAAATACAGTTACTTTACCTACATCTGTCAGTAAGTCTGACCTTATGGAAACAAATCACTCATCAGCCCAGAGGTTCTACTCGTCCCTTGGAAGGTTTTCTTACTCAGTGGGGAGGTTCTACTAAGAACTAGATCCAAGGAGTCCTTGGGGAGGTTTGAAGGTTCACTTAAGAGAGGCTTTCAATGTCTTATTAGTAAAATTTGTAATAGAAGAAAAGGTGTGAAGGGCACCTTTTAGAGGTTCTAGTAGTGACAGAAAGAATCACGTATGTGTTCCTGTGAACACTTAACTTATTTGTGGAAATTCAGGAAGTCCTTTGAAAGGTTCAAAGTGTCCTGTGAGTGAGACTCGTGACAGTCCATTAGAGAGGCTTTCAGTAAGTTCTAGATGTCTTTTAGAGGTAACAGAGATGGTTGTATAGACATACAGACACACACATTTAAAAACCAGCTAAAACACAGTGAGGTGTTGAAAAAATTTTATTTGAAGTTGATGGAGTCCAAAAACATCTAATGTGAAAAGTCAATTGGAAAGTTAAATTAGAATCAAAGCATTTTACCCTCAACGTGAAGTTTAGCTGAAGTGACTGCAGAGCCAGCCATGAAGGTGTACTCGGCACTGTCTCCAAAGTGAACATTCCTGATGCTCAGAGAGTGAGTGAGCTGTTTGCAGCGAGCCTGGCAGCGGTCCGTCGAGCGGATCTCCACGCCGTTCTTCAGCCACTTGTACGTTATTCCCTCATAGTTCACATTCACCTCAAACGTGACCGTGTCCTTCTCCTGAGCATTCAGGTCTTCAAGCATCATTGTGATCAGAATAGCTGGAAAACAGCAAGGTGATAACAGGTTTGAAGAGATGTTTAAGTACAGTGAAGAATACAAAGTTGTGTTTTTTAATCTGTAACTTTAGCCTTGGTGGACACATCTGATGGGTCTGATCGCTTATTTAGATGTTAGAGTTTTCAAATTTGGCTTTAAACTACAAAGTAATTGATTTATACTGGCCTGTGTTGTTGTCCAATTTGTCAAAAGCTTGTAATAAATATTCAATTAGAAAATCTTAATTTATTAATTATTTCGTTTGAAGTAACAAAAATGTTTAAATTTCCAAATCAGAGGAGAAATTAAAGAATCGAATTAAAGTTACTGAAGGACATTTCATGGTTTGATACATTGTAATGACTTGGCAATATGTCAAACATCTGAAACACTAACTGATGAGCTGACACGTCGTAAATCTGAAGTTTTAAGTGTCACTGCTGCTGACTTACGGTTAACAGTTAGCGTGGCAGCGACGCGGTCGTTGCCACAGACAAAGGTGTACTCTGCAGAGTCTTCAGTGCTGGTGTTCATGATCTTCAGCTGGTGGAGTTTTCCTTGAACCACAATCCTGAACTTCTCACTCATCTCAATCTCCACGCCATCCTTCAGCCAGGTGGACGGGACATTGAAGTGAGAAACTTCACATTCAAATGTGGCCACCTGAGTCTCTGCGACGTCCACGCTTTTCATGGGCCTTGTGACACGTAGAGCTAAGAGTGAAATACAAACATGGTTAATCCTAATGTGACCTTGGCCTGGGTTTTAGCATTTTTATGTCCAAAAACCGCTGATGTGATCATGCTTACACTCAACAATGAGGTGAGCACTGCACTGCAGGTGTCCTAAAACAGCAACGTAGTCGCCCTGCACGCTCTCGTCCACGTCGTGGACAATCAGCTTGTGGTTCTTCTTCTCAGAGACGATGCTGTAGCGCTCGTCAGACACCAGTTCTTTGTCCTTGAACATCCATTTCACTGGGATGTCATCCTCTGAGATGCCAACTTCAAATACAATTGTTGCTCCCAACAGTGCTGTCACATCCTTTGGCTTCTTCAGGATCTTAATGGCTGTGGGAAAAGATGTCTTGTGTTGGTAAAAGCTTTAGCAATCTAGCGGTCCCGTGTGGTTTAGGTAATTTCCCAACCTTGTAGGCACGGACCCAAAAAGCTTTTTGTCTTTATTTCAAAATCAATAGTTAATACTTACTTTCCACATTGAGTCTGGCACTTGCAGACAGTTTTCCCAGTTTGAAGGAGTAAACAGACTCATCCTGTGTGCTGCAGTTCTTCACCTTCAATGTGTGAACTGTGCCTTCAATACTGATTTCGTATTTATCACTGGGCTGGATCTCCACGCCATTCTTGATCCACTGTGCTCCCCTTACATCCTCATGGGTCAGTTCCAGGCTGAACGTGGCCTCTTGAGTCTGGACTACATTCACGTTCTTCAGGGTCTTCTTGACTTTAACAGCTGTGGAGAAAAACACCCAGAGGCAACGTAACAGTGAAACAAGTGAAATTTAAATCTAAATGATTTACATTTAAAGCATCATTTGATCACTTTGAAGAAAGGTCTGTACTCGTGGAGTCAACAAATGGTGTGTTTTTGAAGCAGTTGCTAAAAACTGGTTCTTTGCTCAGCTGTCTGTTATGTGTTCACACAATATTTCTTCATATCAGTGATGAGGTACAACAAAGAAAAAAATAATTCCTCTGAGGATGGTCAGCTACAAGGACTGGACTGGACATGAATGAAGAAGCAGTCCGTGTTTAAAGAAACACTTTCAGCACCTGTTGGAGATGTGCTGCTCAAGGCCACAAAATATAAAGAAGGTTCAAGACTTTTGAACCACCACTTTTCACCTTCCTCACCTCCTGATTCGTACTGGCTGTATGATCTACATGTGTGTCCACGGTGTAGGCTGGACCTACCCTCGACTTTCAGACTAGCTGAGGTCTTGGAGGTGGCGACCTGGTAAGTGTACTCTCCAATGTCAGTGGCCTTAGTGATTATGATAACAAGGCGTCTGACAGCACCGTCCACCTCGCTCAGCACGTTCTCGTTGACGTCAACCGGCTGACCGTCTTTTAGCCACTTGCCCTCTGCGGACGGGTTAGCAACTTCACACTGCAGCACAGCGGTCTGGGAGTCAGCCACCACCAAATCATGTAGGGGCTTCTTAATGGCACCACCTGGTGACAGGAGACAGCCAGTTACCGGCTGGTGACACAGATCTTCTCTGAATTTTTTAAACGTGCAATAAAAGTGTGTTTCGCGTACCTGTTACGGTGAGTGAAGCACTGCACATCTTCTCACCAGCAGCAAACATGTACTCTCCCTCTTCATCCTTCATTGCATTCATGACCGTGAGCCGATGCCTCTTGTCCTTGGACTCCATCTTGTACTGGGGACCAGCTTTAATCGGCTGCCTCTTAAAGGTCCAGAAAGCATCAATGCCTGGGTGAGAGACCTCAACCTCGAAGGTGACATTTTCAGACTCTGAGCACTGTTTGTCTTTGATTGGTGTCACAATCTGGACAGCTGTTGAGACAGAACGATAGCTAAGCCTCAAACTGATGTACAATAGAACAGAATAGAATAGAGACTCTTGTCTTGCTCATTTTACTTTTCTACAGGTAAACTTTATGTGACTAGTGGTGGTCATGATTTATCGGACCTAAAGATTCATAAACTTAGCTTTCAGGTCACTCTAGAATACAGATGATGCAACTACAATAGTAAAGATCCAAAACATGCTTGAACCTTGTAATGACATAACGGGCGTGACTTACGCTCAACAGTAAATGTGCAGCTGGTGTCAGCTCGACCAACCACCAGTTTGTAGTGTCCTTCATCTGAGGCATATGTTCTGGTGAAGACCAAGCGCTGCTTGGTTCCCTTTGCCACCATCTGGATCCGCTCACTGGCTGTCAGCAGGTGGTCATTGTGGTACCATTTGACTGAGCTGATGTCCTGAGCAGAGATCTTTGCCTCCAGGACGGCCTTTGTGCCCTCAATTGCATGACTGTCCTTCAGTGGGATCAGGATGCCAATGGCTTCAAGATGAGATATTTTGATTAGAGGATTTTATTTTGAAACAGAAAGTTATTCAAGAAAAACATGTGGATCTGAGGCGACCTACTCTGAACGACCAGCTTTGCAGAGGTTGAAATCTCATGATCAGGGACCTCAAAGGAATACATCCCAAAGTCGTCCTTAGTGGTGTCTTCTATAAGGAGTTTGTGAATTTGTTTGTCAATAACAATATGCACACGGTTGGAGGCGGTGATGGGCTGCCCCTTCTTCATCCAGGTTCCTTCAACATTCTCCTGGGAGAACTTGACCTCAAGTTGAGCGATGTCACCCTCACAGACAGTCATGTCAGACAAAGGCTGCATCAAGGTCACCGGACGCACTAAAATATAAAGACAGTCAAGGTTACGCTCTACATGTGATGTGTGGAAAGGCTCCATCGGGGCTGACAGGTATGGGCAGGTTTTGAGGCACGTCCGTGCCTGAAATACAAAATCAAGTTTTCTTAAATGGTTCATTTTCTCACCTTTCTCGACCCTTGATATGTTTTCTATGTTATTTAGGAATAAAATATGGCTTGATGAGATTTGCAAATAATAGTATTCTGTTTGTATTTTACACAGCACCTCTTTGTTTTTAGAATCTGGGTCTGTAGCACCAATAACCAATAACTGTTAGGTTTAAATGTATTTTGAGGAAAAGTGGAAAAGGTTTGCTTAACAGTTGCCCACAAACAGGAGAAGATGGATAAGCCCAAATTCCAGTAACAAATTTTGTTGTAGTCTGAACAGAAGACTGAACTTTACTTCTTAAATACAATAACTTGTGTCCATATATTTTCATCATTCCATATCCAATTAGGTGCCAAGGAACAGCAACTCACATTTCATCTTCAGAGAGGCACTTGTCTTAAACTCGCCCACTTTGAAGGTATACTCTCCCTGGTCTTCCTTCTTGACATCTTTCACAGAGAGGGAGTGTCTTCCACGGCGGGAGGAGATGACGTATTTACTGCTGGGAGTCAGCAGATTATTTCCAAAGTACCAGCTGCCTTCAGCATCTTCTCGAGAGACAATACATTCAAACTCTCCGGAGTAAGTCTCGGGCACCTCGGTGCTCTCCAGCTGCTTTAACATCTCCAGAGGAGCTCCTATGGGTCACATAATACAACAGCAGTTCAAGTCATACATAAAGAAACTTTTATTGTCACTGTAGTCATACAACGAAATGTGTTTGGTAGCTCACAGAGGCCAATAGAATAAAACAAGACAAGAAGGAGCATAGGCAACATAATAATAAAAGTAGTTAAAGTATAAAATATAAAAAGGGCACTTAGGACAGTATATAGAAGAGAAATATAACAGTATTTACAATATGAATGGTTTGTGCAGTGCACAAATGTCCTATAAGATGTCTAAGATAATAAATATAACAGTATTTACAGTGTGGTAATTTAGTGCAAACATCAATGTCCAGTTAGTGACTTTGTGCATTAGCAGCAGACATGGGGGTGGAGGAGAGAGGGGAAAGAGGGAGAGTTAGCTGTTGTGTGTTGGGGGGGGGAGGGGCTGACACAGGCTACAGCTCTGGGGAAAAGCTGTTCTTTAGGCTGTTTATTCGGACTCTGACTGTCCTATATCTCTTTCCTGGTGGGAGGGGTAGACCTGGATGGGCTGGGTCCTTGATGATGCAGCTAGCTCGCCTCTGTAGACGGCTAGCATAGACCGTGTCGGGATTCAGGAGTTTGGTTCCAATATTTCCATATTGTCACATATCATATAAAGTACCCCGAGGTTGTTGTATTTGGTATAATTAAAATGAACTGTGTTAAATTCGTTACCTATTGGAGAGCCTTTTGAACAAAATATCAACAATCCAACCCACCTTCAACATTAAGCTTGGCGTTTGTCCGGACATTATCATCATCCAGAGCCACGCAGGTATATTCAGCATCATCCCTCATTTCGATCATCAGCACCGACAGGAAGTGAACCTTTCTGTCAGAGTGCATTCTGTATTTGTCTCCAGAAAAGATCTCCACATTATTCTTCAGCCATTTGACCTTAACGAAAGGCTCGTTGGTTTCACACTCAAAGGTAGCCACGGTATCCTTCTCCTTGGCACTGACGTCCTCCAACTTCTGTGTGAAGTTAATGACTTGTTTTGCTGCACAAATGACAACAGAGCATTTGTCAGAGAATGGAGGATTTATGTGTACATATATGTATGTGATCGAGATTTGTGTTACCTTGCACCAACAGGAAAGCGTGGCTCGAAGTCTCTCCAGCAGTATTGGATGCTTTAACCATGACACTGGCAGAGTCCTCTGCTGTGACATCCCTGATCACCAGTTCACAAACGTGGTCCTCAGGCCAGTACCAGTAAACTCGGTCAGACTTCTCCAGCTGAACTCCATTCTTGAACCACTGACACTCGGGTTCTGGTCTGCCGACAACTCTGACTCTGAACTTGACTTCTTCGCCCTGTGCGACTGTCTGGCTGGTAATACGCTCGAGGATCTTTGGTGCTTCCATGCTGGGTGAGAGCTTGACCCTCTCTGGTTTTAGAGGCTGGGCAGTAACTTTGCGACGCTCTTCCTCCTTCTTCTTCTCCTCCTCCTCCTTCTCCTTGGCACGATGAAGCAGTTCCTCCTTTGTCTTCCTCAGCAGGTCCTCATAGGAGTCATCTCTCTTGCGAGACTTGAGCTCCACTGCCGTAATGGACTCGTAATAGCCTTCCTCCGTCCTACGCTTAAACTTACTCCTCAGCTCCTCTGACTCCTCAGTGGCTTTCTCATGGATAATTCTCTGGGTCTTCTTGAGTTTGACAACCTCTTTCAGCTGAGTGTCGTCTGTAGGTTTTTCAGCTTTGACGACCTCAAACGGTACTTTTCCTGGTTCAGCTGCAGCCTCGGCTGGTTTAGCCTCAGGAGCGCGGCGCAGATGAGTTCTGAAATCCTCCTTCTGCTGAATCTCCAGTTTTACAACGTGCTCAATGGAGCCCAGATTGTTATCTGCCACGACTTTGACCTCCCCTGAATCGTATGATTTGATGTCAGTTATCTCCAAGTAGTAAATGCCATCATAACGAAGTCTGTATCTCTTGCTTTTGCGGATAAGCTGTCCGTTGAGGTACCAGTTAACCTTTGGTGATGGATATCCAGTCACTCTGCAGCGGAATCGAGCGGTTTCACCCTCTAATACTCTGGCTGGTTCTGGAAGAAGTACGATCTCAGGCTTCATCTTCTCTGTTTCTTCTTCAGCAGTGACTCCATAAGGTCCACCTTCATGAGCCAAACGCTCTATCTCATCGATGCGGTGGGCACCTTTCCTTCCTTCAGGAAGTTGCGTTTCCTCAACAAGGCCCTTCTCATCCTTGACAATCAGGGTGGCTGAGGTTTGGTCAACTCCGTACTTGTTGGTCGCTCTGCAGGTAATGACACCACTGTCTCTAGCATAGGCGGCTTCATAGTCCAGGCTGCAGTAACCAAATTCATTCACCATGCGCAACCTGTTAGCAGCTGCCAAAGGTTTGCCGTCATGCAGCCACTCCACCACCATTGTGGGGTCACCGATGGGAGTCAGTCTGCACTCAAAATGAGCTGGACCGAAACGCTTCATGCGGACGGATGTCAGCTTCTTCTTGAACTGTGGTTTTTGCTGCTTCTCCTTGTCATAAAGGTCGCCTTCCTCCCACTGCTCTTGACCATATCGCAGATGAAGCGGCTCCACCTCTGGAGGAGCGATCTCTTTGGCTTTGTAAGTTCCTTTGGGAATGATGAGTTTCCTCTCTGGTTCAGGCTCAGCATATTCCACCTCAACATTGACTCTGCAGCGGGTAGTATCTCTGCCGGCCTTATTGATGGCTGTAGCAGTGTACCAGGCACTGTCTGAGCCAGCTGCTGATGAGATCTGGAACTTAGCCTCTCCTCTGGTTCCTTCAATCCTGGAAAATCACATTCTGACTTTAGACGAGCTTTGACATTTGACACATATTTTTTAATTGAGAAGAAAATCTCAGGTTACTTTGAGGAATACTTTTATTCTCCACCAACACTGCGTTTCATTGAAAAAGTGTGTTGCTGCATCAATCTCATTCAAGCAAACACATGTGATCTACATTTAATGCTAAAGTCACAGAACGTACTTGATGCTTGGGTGCTTGTGTGGGGTGATGATGTCGCTGTTTTTCAGCCAGACGATATCAGGCAGTGGGTTTCCGATGGCTTTAACAGCCAGTTCAACCAGCGTGCCCTGCTTCACACTGATGTTCCTGAGTTTCTCAGTGAACTGTGGACGCACCAGGGATTCCTTGGCTGAAAAAGAACGTTAAATTAGAGTAAGCTGATCCCCCAACAAATCTTCTTAATGTTGAGAGAGTATAAAGTCTGAATCTTACCATCAACACTGAGAGTGACGGAGATGGATGTGCGTCCAGCTCTGTTCTGAGCCACCACAGTCCACTCCCCGGAGTCTTGTGGCAAAGCGGGGACAATGATCAGGGACTGAGTGCCATCCTCTTTAACCACTATCTTGTGGGTGTGGTCACTAACTATTTGTTGTCCTGAGAGGAAGATAGTTGAATGGCTTGTGAGATCACCAAATTTGCTCAAGCGCTTTTTGAAGATTTCATCTTTGTTGTACTCACCATTGTGGAACCAGTACGTCTCAGGCATTGGTCTGCCCACAACCTTCAGGTCAAATCTGGCAGTGTGTCCCTCAGAGCATTTACATGATGAAGGCTTCATGACAAAAACAGGCTTGTAGAGTCTTTCGAGCTGAGCCTCATCAGTCTCATCTAGGCGGCGAGCAGGAGAACGTCCAGGTGAGCGGCTGGGAGAACGTCCAGGTGAGCGGCTCAGAGAGCGAGGAGACGTAGACCTGAGAATGTATTAATCCGTGTCATTTCCCTTATCATCAGCATTCTCGATTTCAAGCTTTGTGAATGTCACTGTTGTTTAAGAAAAGCTTTACCTGATCCTCTGCACTGCTGGCTGTGGTGTGAATTGCTGAGGTGTTACTGTTTCACATGGCTCCACGTAAAGCTTCCCAGAACTGACAGCATTACCCTTCATGTTGGTGGCAAACGCGGTGTACACGCCTTCATCTTCTGGTATGACTACAGGCAGGCGAAGGCTGGCCCGTCCATCCTGTAGAACCTCTATTTGGTAGTGGTCTCCAGCCCTAATACGCTGGCCATCTTTGAACCAAGCAATCTGCCAAGAGACACGACATGACTGTAAAATCATGTGAACTTTAGAACTTGGAGCGTTTCATGTATTTCAGACCATTTCTCCAAGAAAGTTTCAGCACCTTGGGGAGCGGCATTCCAGACATCTTGCAGTGGAAAGTAACGCTCATCCCCTCCATGATCCTGTAACTTTTCACTGGAGTGTCAAAGGCTGGCTGTACCGCCTCAGTCTCAGTGGCAGTCACCATCAGCTCTCCGTCCTCTGTCACAATCTCTCTGTAGCTGATTTTCATAATGTGTAACTCAATCTCCTGGATGATCCTCTGCTCGATGACAGACAGATGGAATTCCTGCAGATATGATATGATGTCAAAGTCCTGATCATGGTCAAGCCCAACAAGTAGAGGTCTTTGTAGACTATGAAAACAAATACAGATTTTTATGCTTGCTTTAATTTTATGCATTGGTATTACATTTTCTTCCCAATGACATGCATATTTTATGCATATTTAAAGGCACATAAAGGTTCTACTAAAGCTGCATAGCCAACCAGGTAGTGTAGAAGCTCATCATTACAATATCAACTGCAGTTACTACTGACAACAGCTGCAGTTACAGGGATCCCAGCTTTTTACTTTATCTCAAGGTAAAGTGCTTACTTAAGTTTCTGCTGTACTCATTGTCATGATGTGATATATAGCACACAAAATGATGCAGGTGAAATGTTTCCACATACATACTAACATCATTCATACCCTTGTTGTATCAGGATTTGAGACTTTGTGGCATCTCCAGCCTTTTGTTGTAAACGGCTCACTGAAGCTCATAATAACCCCTTTTACACTAGACTGTAACACACTCCATATCGCCATCTAGTTCCTTATAATGGTAACTGGTAACTGGCCTGTATGTGTATAGTGCTTTACACTACATTTAGTCATCCACCCATCCATCCACACACTCACACACTGGTGATGCAAGCTACATTGTAGCCACAGCTGCCCTGGGGCGCACTGACAGAGGCGCCACCGGTCCCTCTGACCACCACCAGTAGGCAACGGGTGAAGTGTCTTGCCCAAGGACACAGACCGAGACTGTCGGAGCCGGGGCTCGAACTGCCAACCCTTGAGCCATGATGGCCCCGTGTTATAACGGCTATAACATGGTTTGGTATTGTAGGATTACGGTGTGGTTAATACACCTGTAGCTAATGATTCTCCTACCTGTCCAGAGATAATGGTGGTGGTGATCTTCTCCATTGTTGTAACAGTGACAGGGGGAATATCTCCCACCTTGGGCTCTGGCACAATGGATGTCACTTCAGTCTTAAACATTGTTTCCTGTTTCTTCATGTAAGCTTCATATTCCTCTGTTGGCATAAATAAAAAAAGAAACAATCTTAGCCGAGTCCAAGTAGTTTCCATCCTCTCTTTAAGGACTGTGCTGTGCGCGAGCTAACTGTTTCTGGATGAGATGTATGGTATAATATCCGCCCACAGTCCCGTTATCTTTGCTCCTTGTGTTATGTCTTTGGGACAGCAGTTTTCATTACTGCAGTATTTACTGACCTTCCTCAAGCAGACTGGCGGAGGCAGAGACTTCTCCGAGCTTATTCTTGGCAAAGACGGCATATTCTCCAGCGTCATCAGCGAAGGTCATGGAGATCTCTAAACGGCACTCTCCAGTCTCCTTCTTGTAGGCAACTTTGTATCTGATGGAGGGAAATGAGCATTACTGGCAAATCCACCGAAGGCTGCAGCCTGTTGTATCACAATATGATCAAACAGTGTCCTAATATTTGACCCATACTTAGTCTTACCAGTACCATTTGTCCTAAGAGGCTACTGAAGACAAGACCATGGATTCAAGTCTAAAGGGATTGATCTCAGTGCAGAAGCAGGAATGAGAGCTGTAGCTTAGTGTGTTGGTGGCTCATTACTGGCACAGATTTGATGCTTAGTTAACTGAACCATGAACCACATGTGTGTTATATCTGAGAGATAAGCTTTAATCAAGTCATAAACTGTATGAGTGTACATTTCTGTTAGTGTAACAATTTTTCAATGATGACTTTATGAGCACTTTAGTCCTTACGTTAGGGGATTTGTTTTATAGCTGCATTCAGACATCAGATAAAATATAGACCTCACCACATAAGGACAGTGAAAACCTGAGCACAGGTATTACTCACCTGTATCCAGTAGTGAGTGGAACACCACTCTTCTTCCAGATGATGTGTGGTTTGGGGCTTCCCCCAATCTGACATTCAAACACAACACTTCCACCCTCCACTAGCTTCTGGACGTTTGGTTTCTTGATGAAGAAGGGAGCAGCAGCAGCAGTCTCCGACTCCACCACGCTCACCTGGGTCTCCTCTCTGGTTTCTCTTAATCTGGAAATAAAAATGTATTCTTCAGGTTTTCAGGTCCAACCTGTACTGCTTGTTGCCATCCGTTTTAGTGATGTGAAATAAGAAACCAATATGTTGAACGATTTGCACTTGGTGAATGTAACTCAAACTTTGAATGACTCACTGAGCAGTTTCAACATGTTCTGTAACAACAGCAATCTCCTCTCTGCTCTCGATGTCTTCAGACACTGGAGGGAAGAGACAGTTCATTTTATCACTGCAAGCACATGAATATGCAGAACGTGTAGACGTACAGGAAGATTCAGGTCATATGTGTATCAAGAACAGGCCTTGGTGCCTGCATGCAAGCATCCTGATGTCTGCTGGACACACTGTTCCTCATTATGTTACAGTCAACTAGAAAAGAAGACACTGCATTCTGCTTGCACTGACCCTGGACAAGCAGGTAGCAGGAGGTGCTGACAGTTCCCGCCTCATTGGTAGCAGTACAGGTGAAGCGGCCGCTGTCTTCAGCAAATGCCTCTCGGATCACCAGTCTGGCAAATCCATCCTTGTAGGTGATCTGGAAATCAATGGAGCTCTCAATCTTGTAGTCCTCTCTGAACCACATAATGATGGGGGTGGGGTGACCACTGATCTGGCACTCCAGGGTCACAGACTCGCCCTCGATCACATTTGTGTTCTTCAATCCCTGCACAGAAAAAAATCACAACATCCTTACACAAGGGTCTCTTTCTAAACAGTGTGGATGTGTGATCTGAGGAGAATCCACTCACAGAAATCAGCGTGGGAGGGGCCACAGCACCACCGGCAGAAGGCACCGCGGCGGCCTCCACCACCTGTAAGATATTCACAGGGATGTTGGCACCATTAGGTTGAAAAACTACAGCAGCTGTTTCTAAGATCCAACACATGGACACAAAACAGTGAAGCAACAACCAACCAACACACACACACACAATGAAGAAGAGATAACACAGCACATATGATGGAGGGAGGCTGGATGGACTGCAGAGGTGAGGATGAGGTTGTCAATAGCATGGAGAAGCGAGTTAAAGTTTTATTACAGGGATATTTAATCATGGATTTTCACAGAAATCAAGAAAACCATCAAGAAAAGTTCTAAAAACCAGAAGTATGACCTGTGTCCCACAGCATTTTTCTTCAAGCTGTTCTTTAGTTTGATAAACAAATGAAATCAGGAGCATATAAACCCAGGGTAAAAGGAACTTCTGCCCTTTCAATCTAATTTGTCCAGAGTAAAGATCGCGGTATTTCAACCTGTGAACGAGGGTCTGATCAGGCAGGTCATGTTAGGATTTATCTGGCAAATTTCACCATATTTTGGCCAGCTGTTGGCAACTAATGGATCGCATAGATCTTACGTTTACGTCCACGTCAGGTTTTCTTGTCCTGTTTAGACCCAGCCTCTGAGCTAGATTACAAACCTGGGCTCCCCAGTCCTCATACATTCGCTCGATTCTGCCCGAGTACACCAGCCCGGTGTGGAACTCGGTGCCTGAACCACTCTGATATTTGTCAGTGAAGTGTTTGAACGGTGGGGGGACGGTCTCCAGTGTCTCTCTGGTCTCTGCTACTCTGCGAGATGGACTGGGAGACTTGACAGGCTTGATGATCTTTCGAACAGTGGCAGAAGATGAGGATAACTCTTTCTGCAGAGTGGCCATAGCCAGGCCGGCGATGGAAACCTGACCGACCCAAAGAGGAAGAGCCACAGCGTCATCAAGAAAACACTGTTTATTCTTTTCTGTGTGTCAAACCACAGCACAGAGACGAGCTATGGTATGTTAGTCTGATTAATGCTACTACAGGCTCAGATACAGGGAACTTTAATTAAGATGGATTAATAGTAGGTACTCGATCAAATGAGTTTATTAATTAAGGGAATGAAGCAAAAGAAGGTTAAGGTAGGACTGATTTAGTTACTTTATAGATCAGATTTTATCACTTTGACACTACATTTAAACACAAGTTTGCATTTCAGGCAATCAGCAGTTGAACAAGCTTGCCACAGCAACTGTCCTATCACAGTATGATTCTCCACCGCTTGCCTGATGCTTCCTGTCTTACCTCACTGCTACACTCGAGTTTCGGGACAGAGACTTTAGAAACTGTGAATTGTGGCACTGGAGATGGGGTGAGACCAGTGTCCACACGGGGGCAGATTTCTGTCACTCCCTGAATCTGGAGCAACCAACACAACAAGAATCAGAACCTCAGGAGGATTTTAAAATCTGCACAGCATAATTAGAAGATAACTACGTGATTATCAAGAGATTTGTCCTTTTAAATGCCTTTTTATGGTTGACGATGAGATGGACTATCCCAGCTGTCTTAGAGGAATACCAAAATAAAAAATAGTAATAAATGAAAAAAAGTATTGAAATCAAATCTGCATGTAAACCAGTTAAATCTGACAGTTCGGTCGAATCTCTTGGTAATCGCTGTTCGCTGGAGGCCTAGTTAACCTGCGGCTGCAGCACGGCTGTTTCACGCGTGAACTCCTGAGCAGTAGAAAGCATGTGGCCAGTTTGCACTCTTGTTGATGCCAGAGCAGCTTGATAGTTTTGATCGGCAGCCACGGCGGCAGCGTGCTGCCTTAAGTCCACCTCTACAGCCTCGTCCTCTTCGGCTCGACCTCCCTCGACAAGCGCGGGCTGACGCACACGAGCGAGGTCGACGGCAGCCACCACGGTGGCCACTGCCCCCGCTCGCTTCCCTCCCTCAGCCTGGAGACACAACCGGTAGCACATAGATGTCAGGACATCCATGGCAGCACAGCAGTACACAAACAAGCAGGTTCATGGGGGACTTGGGTAAGTTTCCACACGCCCTCATTCAAAGGAAAACTTTGTTTACAATACAGAGCTGATTTGTCCAGAGTTGCATATAGACTGGGATTAGGGCAAACAGCTAGCTTGACTCTATTAATACAAGTCTGAAACTCTGGGCTGGATGGTTGTCCATTAAACACGAGGTTACTGAATGAGCTTCAGAGTTGCTGGCCACATAGCGCTTGGACTACGGGCGGAGCCAGATTAGCTGTCTCCCCAGCTTACAGTTTTTTGCAAAGCTAACTTAGCCTGACTCCAGTTATCCAACTGAGATAATAAAGTAATTAAAAAACATGAAAAAAATTCTGCTTTATGATCAATACCATGATGGGCTTGAACTTGCCCCCTGATTTCACTGTTTTATCTATGTGATTTGCCCCAAGGACTGAGGAAATCGGACAAATATCTTTTATTAATACTATTGGCTGGGGCAAAGAAAGCCATAACTCGCAAATGGCTAAACGTGGATCCGCCTTCATTGTTAGATTGGAAAAGCATCATCAAGGAAATTTACACAATAGAGACACTGACTTTTTCATTAAGACTTGCTACTGATAAATTTGTGAAGTACTGGGAAAAATGGGACCTTTACCTGAGTGCAAATACATTCTAAGTTTAGGTACCAAATGTATCATTGCTGTAACTCACCTATTTGATTTGATTGTACCTTAAACGGATGTCTTTTTTTTTTTTTTTAAATTCTTTTTTTCTTCCACTATTTTTTTTTTTTTTTTTTTTTTTTTTTTTTTTTTTTTTATGTTTTTTATTTTTTTTTTA
>VUQR01024640.1:47698-58356 GCA_015108515.1 Hemichromis elongatus
CTAGCCTAGATGCTCTGTACTTATTAAGGGTCTGTTTGTTTTGTAAAAAAATAAAAAAAAAATGGAATTTAAAAAAAAAAAAAAAAACATGAAAAAAAATTCTACATATGGACATTATACTGCTCGACACTCGCCTGCTTCTCAGAGAATCCCAAATGTCAAATCTCACAGTTACATAAGATCAGATTTGCACAAAGATACTCTTTTGATGGCTGACATCTAGCTCAACACCTGAACCTGACTTTAAACTCTGACCCATGCAAGCATAAAGTCATTTGAAGAAAACACATTTTCCTCCCCACTGCTGTCACACTCCACAACAAAGACTGCAGCTAATTTCTTCAAACACTGAAACCAACATGTGCAATAAATCTGTTATACGTGCAGTACTTTTTTCTTGCCTATTACTCAGATGTACATAGCACTTGTATTTGTATTCTATTTTATTATATTGTATATAGTATTTTATTTTATTTTATCTTATTTTATTCCATTCTGTGCAATATATTTTTTCTTCCTACTGCTGTAACAATGCAAATTTCCCACCTGTGGGAATAATAAAGGTCATCTTATCTTATCGGTTTATCTGTTTGTCAGCAGTGAATTTAGCTGAAGGAGAATAAAGACTGCAAAGAAAGAAACAATCTGGTGGCAACACGATAGAAAAAAAAAAGCACTCTTCTGAGTTAAGCTTTAGCAACGTCAGACAGATGAGGCAGGATAATCTCCTGCTGAACTGAGCCAGGCTTGCTCTCTACTGGAGACAGCTGGTAAAGTGTTGTGGGTAAACACAGCTTTGCAGGTCTACTTCTCCTCCGCTCTGCTGTCATTGCTTATTTTTTCCATCCTCTTCTTTGAGTGAAGATGTTGCTTCTTGGTTTTTATCTGTCACCGTATGAATCCGTGTGGGACTGAAAGAAGTTACAGTCACGTGTGTTTCCCGCCCAGCCCGCAGACTCGTCCCACATCATCAATGCCAATGATGTGAACAGTATGACTTGGAAATGAGAGCAGGTCAAACAATCAGACACATTAACAAAGGAACACATGGAAAAGAATGGCTGGAGGGTGGAGGAGGGTGGATGATGGGTTCTGTAGATCCCTCGGCTGTTTTTCAGAGTAAACCCGTAATATCTTTAAACAAGGACCTTTTCTGAGATACACCACAGACGCTGTGAGACGGCACATTGTAGATGAACATCACAAATAGAGAAGTGGAAATAACATGTCATCTTTTTGTGTTTAGAAGTGACTCAATGAGCAAACACAGTCGGGGAGCTAAAGGTGAAGAAACACTAATGACTCGCGTTTCATCGAAAATGCCCACGTTTGTTAAGTATCTCCTGGAATGGTTTAACATGACGGTCCTACCCCAGGGATGCCAGCCCTCACCTGTCTGACCATGGTGACCTGCTGCTCCCGGACCAACTGAGTGACAGCCCTGCCCTCGGCCACGTAGTCTTCCTGCTTCCAGGGCGGGAGGACGTCACCGGCGGCCGGCTTGTGTGCGGTGATAGGGGACGGGCCCGCCCTATGAGTGAGACTGACAGTTACACATCTGCCCTGATTGATTTATTCACCGAGCACACTGGATCAGGAGATCTCTGTCAGGAATTATTTGTTGACTTTTTTTCCACGTAAAAGTTACAAACTGGCAATTAACAGCCAGCGTTACCACCTCCCACACTCACCTGACAGGCGTGGGTGTGGGTGCCTTCACATGTCTGACAGGTGACGGTGACTGTTGCCGTGCCCCGGTCACTTTGGCCACCAGTGATGGCTGAGTTGGTGACTTGGACGTGGGTTTGGGAGGAACTCTGGGTGGAGTCTTGTGAGCCAGCTCTGCGCCCTCTATCTGCATCTCCATCACGGCGGTGGCCTGAAAACTGGCCTCCATCTTCTAGGGACGGACAGCAAAGTTCACGAGGTCACGAGGTTAGAATGAGTAAATTACAAAATGACACATTTCTTTGAGGATTTTATCGACCTTTTCTACTCTGGTCTGTCGGGTCTCTGAAATCTGGGCGGTTGAAATCACGGTCTTTGTTTTCTTTGCTGGAACGGCTTCTTCACCTGAAAACAAACTCTGTGTTTATCAAAGCAAATTCCAAAGAGAAGAAGAAGCCGAGATGGACGGTTCTTACCCTGAACCAGCAGTTCGGCTGTGGAGGTGGCCCGGCCGCTGCTGTTGGTGGCTGTCACTGAATACGTCCCAGAATCCTCTGGGAAGGCCTCAGCGATCAGCAAGCTGTGCAGGTCTCCGTCCTGGATGATCGTGAAGTCGGCGGAGCTCTGGATCTCGGCCCCTTCTCTGTAGAATTTCACCAGAGGCGCGGGGATCCCGGTGACACGAACATCCAGCCTCACCTGGCTGCCCTGTCTCACCGTGGAGCTCTGCAGTCTCTGAATGAAGCTCGGAGGAACCGTCTCCGCTGGAGAGGGAGGTACAGATCGCTTTATTACAAAGTCATAAACTGGCTTTATTTTATTGTACGTTGTGTACTCTACGTATGAAAGACTGGTCGTGATTTTTATGCTCATGATGTTGTAACGTCTGCAGACCCACTGCTGTTTATCCTTTAAGAACTCTGGTTGGCAGCTAAACGATAACATCTTTATACAAATGAACCTTCTGTAAAGTCTATAAATATCAGTAAGTCAGGTGCATCATTTTTAAAATGACAATTTTCCGTTTGCAGTAGCTTTTTTAAAGTAAAAAAGAAAAGTATGGCAAAAGTTCACAGAGCAGAAGTACTTCTGTTCACCACCTGAAGTCCTCGTGCGACCTCACCTGTAACTAAGAGTTCAGCTGTGCTTGTGGCCTGTCCGGCCCCGTTGGTGGCTCTGACAGAAAATCGTCCGCTGTGGGCGGCGGTCACGGCAGGAATCCTCAGAACAGCGCGGCCATCGCTGAACGAGATCTGAACGCCGGGCAGAGCGGCAGCAGAAAGAACCTGGCCATCGCGGAACCAGCTCACCTCGGGAACCGGAGAACCTGCAAAGAGACGAATGAGACTGTGAGAGAACCAAGAAACCAGCGTACACCAACGCTGAGCCACAGACTCACTGGTTTCAGTAAAGCAGTGAGATTTTAATCTGGAAAACAAAAATGTGAAAGATAAAGCCAACGCTGAACGAGTGGGAGAATCTTTATTAAGAGTTTAGTGAATTTTCATGTTCAACTTCAAGACAGAACTTTGTTCACGTGAGATTTTTAAAATGTTTTAAAATACGGAAACTACAAATCTCAAAGTTTTTTAACTAATGTAGAAATTAAATGTTTTAAAACTGGGATCAAATTTTGATTTTGTGTTTGATGTAATTAAAAATATAATTACTGTTTCAAATATAGAAGTGCTTTAAAGGAAATAAGAACTAAGATAATATAATAAAGATGAATTCTTTTGAATCATGAGACCTTCAGCCAGATGACGTCAGAAAAGAAAAATGTCACCATCAGGTTTGTTTTACCTGGTAAATCATGAAAGAATAAAGAATAAACTTTAGAAGCGTCACAGGTTTCATTCATGTGGCTTTATTGTTCATTGCATGTTGTGTCCCTGCACGACTGACTGCATCAGTCCTGCTCTGACGCACCGCCGGGCTACTTTTAGACTCACAGGTTAAACTTAGAACAAATACCATTTCTCCTTTTAAGTAAAACAGTGATTGGGTAGAAGCCAGGAGAAGCAGACTGTTCTCCCCTCAAACACTGCCACCAACAACAAGCAGCAATGCAGCGACCATCTCAGCTTCCTGTGGTTTGAGCCGTTTGGACTTAAAACTGAAAACTGAGGGAGAAAGGCTGAAGAGCCAATCAGGAGCTGTCTGTGTAAATGTTGGCGCAGGCTTTCCTTGTGTTCCTGTAAGGGAAAGGCATCTGCTGGGATTCTGTCACCTTTATTTTTATCACAGGCATTGACTTCAATCTCTCAAATGTCAGAGTGTCCCTGAAAGCAGCAGCAGCCTGTAAACGCCTCGCTCGCCACAAGACTTATGCACAAGAGAAGGAACGGCGTCTAAATGGTGACGAGAACCATTTACCCTTCAAAAGTCTGCAGGTTTCCATTTCACTCTATAAATACAAAGAGTCCAGATATGAATGTTGCACAGCCTCCAGTGAACCTCTGCATTAGCTGCATGGCTTCAATGTCTAATAGGTTTTTCATATGAACTTGAACATGATTTCTCTCAGTCGTCTGTTACTTTTTGTAACCCGGTCATAAATTAGATATAATTATAATTACACAAAATGTGTTCTAAACCCTAAACCGTCCCTTTTACACCTCACTGTTAGGACCTCCAAGCCTGTATGTTCATTATCAGTTAGAGCCCCTCCTCGTTCTTCTTCTTCTTCTTTGGTGTAACCCCATAAACACAGTGCACCCTTTGGCCTCTCCCCTTTCCTACAGCCCCCCCCCCCCCCCCCCCCGTGGGAGAGGTTGGTGTCATTTCTTTCCAGACACTCTACAACACATATATAATGTATATTTATCCAGCCTGATGTTTCTGATTATGGTTTTAGTTCAGTTATTGTCAGCATTGTGCCTGTTTAGTGTGCGTGTGCCACATATGTGCTCAGGCGCCGCTAACGCTAGCATAAAGAGATGGTTCTTGCTAGCTTGGAGGTCGTGGTGGGTTGAGCTAACCCTCTTCCCAACTGTTTGCTTTGGGTTGTAGGAGCTGGAGTGGGCACATTAATGACTTGGAGATCTTTGTTCTTTGACCTTTATTGTCAGACACAACGCAGGAACACACCGGCTACACTTTCTAACTAATGAAGTCAAACATGACATCATCCTCTGCAGAACGTCACCTTCACAGGTTTCTCTTACCACTGATTTGAGCCTCGAACGTGGCGGCACTACCCTCCAGTGCCACGACGCTCTGTAGCGGCTGCGTGAACGTCGGCGCTTGAGTTGACATGATGGTCGGCACCCTGGAACACAAACAAGGTGATCGCACATCAGCCCAGAACACAGAAAACAGCAACAGGCTTGAAATGGGTTCATTGGCAGGGAAACTGAGAGCACTAAACCAGTGCAGAAGAAGATCAGAGCCCAACAGAGCTGCAGACTCAGACAAACCCTCCGCCTTTTTAATAGAAACGAAACCCAGGATTAACATGTTTTTACAAATATGTCAGCCTTCTGGCTGCATGTGATCGATGAATAACTGCTGCCCGGCTGAGGATGCACAGAGGGTCAAAAAGTGTGGAGGACTGTGGGAGCAGCGGAGGAACCGGAGCTGAACCTAATCTGAGCAAATACACAGAGACGTGAGAGCAGAACAGCCAATCAGATGCCTTCAGGCCGGACGGAGGCGGGGCTGAAGGCAGAGGCGGAGCAGTGTGGACGCCTCTTCTCTTAAATGATTCCGTTTCAGTTTACCTGGTGTGTTGTTGGTTGTAACCATTGTTTACTAGTTTATTCTGATCTGTATTTTAACTTTATCATCTGTAATCACATCTAAAACTAATAAAACCCTAAACATTTATATTAAATCCTTCGTGTCAAATCTTACTTTCATTGAGATTAAATAAATGATTCATTCAGTCATTTCAGTCTGCTAGTGCGGATTACAGTCTGTTCTTTACATCACTTCCGATTTACCATGATGTCATAAAATGCTGACATCATCGCTCTACGCAGTCGTTTTCCTGCCTGCCTCCTGTGAACCAATCAGCTTCCATTCTCTGTGCTTTAAACCACAAACATGGGTTTTTCTGCTGCTTTTATTGCTGTGTGATATATTTATTTCCAAATGTTCTCCACAGTCTTTCCTTGCAATAATGTACAAATGTCTCTTATATTCTACGTGTGCAGATTGTTTTTTAAACGTTTAGATTTCTTTATTATTCACACTGGAGAGTCCAGAGGGGAATAAATGGTGGTGATGTGCACTCATGTATGTTGGCTGTTATAATCTCCATTCTGCTCTCATTGTGTCAGTGTTTCTGTGATGTCATAGCTAAGGTGAAGCTCATCCCCCGCTGGGATGGTGCCGTGGATCGTCTGGAAAACCTGAGCTCTGTGTTTATTTATTCATTTTAGACAAAACCGACAGAAAACAAAACATTTTTCTGAAAGTTTAAGAAGAGCTGTGCGCTTTCAGCTCCATCCGTCGGTCCACAGAGCCTGTCACGAAAGGTTCACTACAATCAGACCAATCGTATCGCTGAAGTGCTTCCTGTGAGGACGCCTCATCAGCATGTCAGCAGGACGATGTTAGAATGAGGCAGAGCTGCTTCCTTTAAACAACTTCAAACTGATCAGCGTCTCCGTGAGCACGTCGATGACTCACAGCCACATCACCATCAGACACGCTGACAGAGTTTTTAAGGGTGATTTAGAGTGGCTTTGCTTTGTGAAACATATTCATTTATACTACGCTGTCAGAAACATGAGGATGAAATTAGAAACACTGAGGAAACTGTAAGTCCCGGTGCTGATAAACAGTTTAGTATATAAAGTGTTTTTAATCTGAGGGATTGAAGTAGACGGCTGTAAATAACAGAGCAGAAGAAGAAATCCTGTTTTGACAGTGAGGTGAGCCAAACTCCGCAGGTCTGCACGTCGTGCTTGCCTGCTGGTAGGAACAGAGGATGCATTTGCTTCATTGATGAAGTAATTACCTCTACTCTGGGTTGTGTTGAGGGGCACATTTACATGTAGTTAAAAGCAGCTGGATGGAAATGTGCTGAGTGTCTCTGCAGCTTCACTCAGAGGTTTGAGTTTCAGAGCTGTGAGACAGGTGAGACGGACGGCGGCTATAAATGTCTGAGGGACGGCAGCAGCTGGAGGTTTGCTGCTGCTGACCAACACAGAGATGGACAACGTGACTCTGGTTAGCATGGTGGACAAAAACAAACTGATGTGATTTTAAATAGAAATAAAAGTTTGAGTTTCCCTGAAAATACAACAGAAAGTCTGATGAAACCAGAGGAAACAATGTTTCCTGATGTGAACTATGAAAGGTCAAACACTGACTCTGTCCACAGATGGACTCTGCTGTGTCCTCAGTGTGGACATGGACCAGTTTGTCTTCACTGATATAAACACAAATTCATTTCCATTTGATTTTTAAAGCACCAAATGACAACGGCAACAACCTGAAGGTGCTTTATACTGTAAGGTGAACAAAGTCAAGTGACAGAAAGTAAAGTCAAACACATTCGTCTTAAATGAGCTGCTTCACAATACTTATAAACATCAATCATCACTCTTTACTTCCTGCTTTTACTGCTGGAATATAATAATAATAATAATAATGATGCATGTTATTAGTCACTGTTGGGTGTTTCTAGAGCAGATGAATAAATGGTCATTTGTGATTCAGTGGATCTTCAGGCCACATGTGCCACTTTGACCTAAACACCAACAGTAACGCTTATACCTGACAGGTGACACGAGCCTGCTGTGGAGTGTTTTTATCCACCACATCATTAATTACACATGACTTTGTGTTCATGTTGAAGATTTTTACTTTTAAAATCTCTTCATGACACAATGTTGATTGAAACGATGTAAACGTCACTGTGGGTTTGTCTGCTCTCATGTTCTTATTTCAGCTTTCGTTAACATCTCTGTAATCAGAGTTTCTCTGCAGTCTGGTTTCATGCTGATGACAAAAAACACATTTTATGTTTTTAATTTACACAGAAAATTCTGACGTTACATATTTTTGAAGCTTTAAATCAAATATTTCTCATTGCAAATTATTCAGCTGTGAATAATCAAAGATGTGATATTGTGCTTTCAAATTCATCACTGTTTTATAAGCACAACGTTTGCTTTTTGCTGTAATTAATTTAAATGCTTTTGTTTTTTTATTTTATTACAATTTTATGAATTTAAAATGTAAAAACTAAATTTTGTCATCATAAAATAAAACCACATACATGTTGGTTATAATTATAAGTATGATAGTCATAATTTGAGCTTTGGTAAGTTTTAGACATAAAGTCTTATTTATTTATTATTTTTGGCACAAACAGGCTTCCTCACTTATCTGAGAATTGAACAGTCAATCACGGTTTGATTCAAAGAGACTTGTTATAATGACTGCAGACAGACTGAGGAAGAGGAGTGTGATGAAGAGTGTCTGTGTAGAAGCAGCTTAAACGTTTTGTGAATGTGACGATCACAGCTGTAAACCCCAGACATGGACAGACATGGACAGACATGGACAGACATGGACAGACATGGACAGACATGGCGTTTAAACTGCGCTCCTTGTGTGTCCCTGCTGCAGTGACACAGCTCTGTCTCTAATCCTGGTTCCAAACGGGCTGCAGTCTAACGTGCAGCTGTTTCTGCTCTCAGACGGTTATTTAAAAATGCTTAATTGTCACATGATTACAGCTTTTATTAACTTTAGACACTCAATGACAGAAGCCCTGTAAAAACATGCAGCTGGAGTCTGAAGACGAGTGTGAATCTAAAGTCTGTGGAAACTGGCTGAACCACTCTCACAGCGCTTTTAAGGAGCTGGAGATCAATAATCAGTTACTGGTGATTGGTTTGTTCCTGCTCTCTGACTCTGACACTGAACGCCTCGCGGGGACAGCTGCTGCTGTTTTTCAGCGCTGTCAGCTGCTTTGAGGCAGAGCTGTCGAGTTTCTCAGCTTCTCTGTGAACTTTCAGCACCTGATCAGCTGATCGCAGCCTTATCAACAATCGATACAAACACTTCACTTCATCATAAGATAAACAGGATCAAACCTGATAAACTCAGCCCATATTTACAGACCAAGCTGAGCGACAGATATGGCAGTGGCCAAAAATACCCCCGCCCCCCCGCGCACCCCTCCCCGACCCCGAGCAGCTTGATTGACAGACACCATGTGGCACATAGCTGGGGGTGAAGTGATAGCCCTGCTGCTGATTCCCTTAAAAAGCCATCAGCCGCCCAGCTGACAGTCCACTCTCATGCTATCAGCAGCTATTCTTGGCCTTCCTGGGGTCAGCGCACAGCCCGCAGCACACGGCCAACCTGCAATCTGCACCCGAAAAACATCAAACCAACACAAAACCCAAACACAGTTTACACAAAACCCGAGCCCTGACCCCCAAAGCCCCGTAGACCACACGAGTCAGCATCATTAGGGGACCGGCGAGTACTCACTTGTATCACAAGAGTGCCTGAAATGATGGGACGGAGCCCGGCAGAACAGCGAGCAGCAGTCTCCTTATCCAGAAAGGTTTTTCCAGAAAAATCCAAGATGAGAACGGTCGAGCCTCGAAATAACCCCCGAAAAAAACAAAACTACACAGAATAGAGGCCGTGTAGTTTTGCTTTCCCTCCTCGCAATCCCTCCACCCGAGGCGAGGTTGGGAATGCTCAAACTGCTCAGGAGGGCCCAGATGGTGCTTTAGGGTTTTATACCATGGGGACAACCTGCATCATCGCAGCACCGACGCTCCCCATTGGCTGCTGGAACACTCAGGGGGCATGATGGGAAAGAGCAGCCATTTATGCAACCTGCAGCCCATTTGTCCCTGTGAGGCTGCCCACCCCCATCCTCTGGTTCAGACCAGACGAAGAGTGTGTGACTGCAGCTCGTTCACACACACCTGAACCTCTGTGTTTTAAAGGAATCAGAGAGAAAAGCTTTATCTGGGTAACATCCTGCAGACCAGGAGTCATTAAGACCTGCTGAGCAAAATGAGGCAGAGGCTGTTCCTGTCAGTCAAAGCTCCCCCTCCCACCAGCACCCAGCAAAGCCACGGCTTACATCTCAGGACTGAGTGGAGCTCCCGGGCTCGTCCTGGGGATCAGAACCATCCTGCTGCTTCGTGGTTTGGTAACAGAGTTTTGTAATTCAGCTGTCAGTCGTCATCATTGGCCTCCTCTAGCTAGACCTGGAGGTCGTCTGGCTTACACAAGTCCACTAATGTAAGAAGTGATTTTGGTGACAGCAAAAGACGCTTCCTGTGCAGAGAGACCAGCCCTGTTTGCCCGGATCAGTTTTCATGAAAATTTTGTTGTAATTAAATATTATTTAATTTTTTTTAACATTTTGCTTTTTGACTTGTTGATTCCAGAAGGTAAAGTCTGCCTTACTGAAGTGTACAACTACTAGTTGTGTCACCTGAAGTTTCACATGGAGCATTAAGTCTTGGTGAGTTTTTTCTGCTTACATCTATTAGCTCATGCAGTGACAGATGGAAGCAGTTTAAAACATGTGTGCTGAAATCTACTGCAGGAATGTCTTAAAGACATAAAGTTCTGGATGGCCTCTGACTTTCTGCTGCTTCATTCAGATCAAACTGAGGTTATTGTACTCGGCCCTGAAAATCTTAGAAATATGGTCTCTAACCAGATTCTTACTCTGGATGGCATTACCTTGGCCTCCAGTAACACTGTGAGGAACCTTGGAGTCCTTTTTGACCAAGATATGTCCTTCAATACACATATTAAACAAATATGTAGGACTGCTTTCTTCCATTTGTCCAACATCTCTAAAATTAGAAATATCCTGTCTCAGAGTGACGCTGAAAAACTAGTTCATGCATTTATCACTTCCAGGCTGGACTACTGTAATTCATTATTATCAGGAAGTCCTAAAAACTCCCTGAAAAGCCTTCAGTTTCTTCCTGTTAAAAGGGAGTTTTTTCTTCCCACTGTCACCAAAGTGCTTGCTCATAGGGGGTCAT
>VUQR01024644.1:0-10052 GCA_015108515.1 Hemichromis elongatus
TATTGAGGTGAAGGGCGCAGAAGCATGTTTTGGTGGCATCACATTAAATAGCAAAACTTGTTCATGATGTCCAAGCCATCTGAATCAGATATTTGTATTTTGCATTTGCAATTGTATCATGAATCATTTTCATTCATGTGAAGCATGCAGAGTGTACAGTGGACGATAATCTTTTTGTCACTTTTTATGGAATCAAACTCAAAGTAATGTCAGTACTTCCAAGCTTTAAATGCTCCTTGGTCGTTCTCTGTCCCACAGTCCATATAATCTATTGTTGATCTACACACGTCTGTTGCTGCCACGGGTCTGTCGCACACTCGTACGTCATTGTCATGAAACACTCTGACAAACAAAATCCCGCTTTAGTAAAGGAGTAACGCAGCGTGATTACGGGACAGTAACATTAATCTAATTCGTTTTTTTTGCAATAGCAATCCCTTACTTTTCTCTTTATTTGAAAAAAGTAATCAGGTTATGCGTTACTGTCCATCTCTGCTCATCAGAGTGTCGAGGCTCCCCAACATCTGATGTAAGCCTATTAATTCAGGCAACATCCGAGCATCCTAAGCTTTGGAACTTCAGGATGGAGGTTCGACTCCCAACCAGAGCGTGATTATCCATTAAGTCTCACTAGGCTACAGCCCCCCAAACTAGTCAATCGAATCAACCCATCTTTAGCTCAGTGGGATGAGCAGGTTACCATGTGCCGCACGGCTGAGAGCAGCCGGCCCGAGTCCAATCTGCAGCCCTTTGCCACATGTCTTTCTCTCTCTCTTACCCTCTTCTTTCCTGCCAGTCTTCACTATATTTATCTAATAAAGCCAGAAATATTTTTTAATCATCTATGTCTTAACTGCTCTTCTGAATACATGTTGTTTGAAATGGTACTCCCACAACACATACTCTGCCTTTATGGCATTAACATAGAGACACAGAGAAACCTATGGAAAATGTAGAATCACAAGCTAACCTCACATTCAGATCTGCAGACTGATCAGGAAGGTGGTGCGTCTGGTGAAGCTGCTGCAGGTACACTACAAGTCAAAAGTTTGGACACACCTTCTCATTTAATGGTTTTTCTTTATTTCCATGACTATGCTGCAAGGCAGCAAGGCAAAACAAAGTGCCTTTGAACATACTTGCTTCTGTCTTTTATTCTTTTATTAACCTGCACTTTGCTACAGTCTACATGGATGCCTTCACCTTTCTGCATTTATTCCTGGCTGAAACTTTGTAAAATATTCTTAGTTGTTTGATAAAGGTCTATTATATACCTAACAGTAAAAAAAACTTACTGTTAGTTGGTAATTATGAGAGGGAAGGATTTTTTTCAAACCATTTATTGAAAAGTATTAAGTAAAATAATAAATAAACAATAGTAACATTGTTGTTGTTCTTCTTCTTGTTGTTAATAATAATAATATAATAATAAGAGCTCACTTTAAATACTTGAGATTCTGTTTAATGTCCAACATCAGATTTCTACAGATTTCTCCTCATTTCTGCGTGTCAGGACCACATACCTCCGCAAAGAAAAAGATTTTTCTATATTTAAGTATATTAAATATAACAATAATAAATAAAATCACATCTGAATCAAAAGGCTTGAGTAGTGTGTGACTTGGTTAGCTGTGACTATCTATAGGGGGTTTAAAATGTTAATGATAAATAAAGGTGGACTGTTGGCAAAACAGCTGGTTACATTCAGTCAACCAAGTGCTTATCAACCGCTTGTGACCAACAGGAGGTCCCTATTTCAATGAGCCACAGGTATACAGTCAGTTCACAAAGTTTAATGTGTTAACATGAAACAGTCTTTCTAACCATGTAACAGTAGCACCAAAACAACAAAGCAGCAGCTTGGCAATCTGTCTCCAGGTTTGGGTCGCACCCTAGAGTATGGGCAAGAGATGGCCGAGTCCACTGCAAGTTTCCCCACAGGCATGAAACGATGTTTTTTCCCTCTCCAATAGAAGGCTATGCAACCCACGTTAAGCTTTCTTAGAAAAGTTAAAAGGCCAAATAGCACTGCTTACACCAGGAATTCACACAACTCCAGATTCACACAAGAGATCTACTAATTGCCTGCACCTGTGCTTATAAAAGGGGGAAACCCAGTCCTGCCTTCCAGGGGTAGTACTCAGACTCAGGTCTCACCTGTCTCACAAGTGAAAGTGCTTGTTGAGCCTTCACCTGTTCCACCTATTCATAAAATTACATAGGAACAAGTCTGTGGTTTATATGGTAGCCACCATGCTCCCCTGTCACATTTTCTACTTTTAATTGACTAATTATAAGTTTATGAGAGTGATTCAATTTCTGGCAAGACTAATTGCACACTAATAACCTCATTAAATAACCTCAAAAACTTAGTGACTGTAGCTTTAACACATGCAGTTTTCGTGTCCACTTCAGCAAAATGTCTTAATTCTTCATAGATTCACGAAAATAGATTGACGAAACGTTACTCAGAGATTTTGTTCTATATTGACATGATATATACAAATCAAAGGCACAAAACCTACGTTATTATCACAGTAAACAATTTCTCTAAACGTGTTCATCACAATTAGTCTGGTCTAATATGTTTTTTTCAGAATTGTGCAAAGCTTGTTTGTGTCGGATTGCTTTGAAACCTAAATACAATTCATGGACAACTGCTTCAAATGTTTTAGTGTTTCACAAGCATTCACTAGATTATCACAAGTGCTAAGGATTTGTGATCGCTTAACCACAGCCACTTCCAGTCTCTTATTATAGCGTCAATTAAAAGACACGTCGAGGTTCACAATGGATATTGAGTTAGAAAAGCTTTATTTGTAAAGCGACGTAATCATTGTTTCCGCCTTTGCTGTTGTTTGATTGGTTTAAAGACGACGTATCCGTGATCTGATTGGCTTTCAATGACACAACACAGTTCCGCAAATCTAGACTGTTTGTGTTTTGAGTGCTTTTTGCAGGGAGCTTCAGAGCACCACGAAGTGTATACACAAGGAGACTGTCAGCGCCCAGCTCCTCGGTTCGTAACTATCGCTGCCAGCTATAAAACCTAATGTTTTATTGAAATATGACAAATGTATCTCCAGCTGTTAGGTTCTAACACTATGAGGGACTTTTATCAGCTAATGCTAGTTAGCTATGTTAGCCGTTGGGTTATCTACAGAGATAACTTTCGCGTTAGCCAATGGCCGTGTTGTGTTCCCTTGACAGCTGTTACAAATGTTACCCAAATGGGTCCGCTAGCTGCTAGCGGTACTAGCTCGCAGAATAAGAGTTTCGTGTATGTAACGGAGGCTAAGAATGTCAAGCTTCCCAGGCATGTTGTTTACTGTAGGTAGCTTTGTGTCCACCGCCTCACAAGCTTTTGCCCTGTGTGATGATAACGGTTTTCGCTTGTTCTTATTAGCCCCGGTAGTTGCTTGGAAATGCTTGCAGAGACAAAACAAGGATAACTGAATGTTGTTTTACTTAGTGGCTAAATGCATAAAGACCCTGTGTCATTGGTTCGTAGGGATGCTTCATTTCGCCAAGTCAGGTTTTTGTTTGGGTCGAGGCACTGTTATTACCATGTGTAGTGTACACCGTTTTTAGTTTAAATACATTGTCAGACCTAGAATGCATTTGTCTGACTAGTGGTATAGTAAACAGCTGCTTCAGTATTATCGTAGCTGCCTCTGGCTCTCTGGTTCAAATTCATGGTTGCTGCTGTATCCATTGCCCCTATGTCCAGCTCCTGAGATCCTGCTGGTGCTTAGAGATTTGCATTGAAATACAATTCCACAGCTGGAATTATATAATCACACAATATAATTCTGTGGAATAATTCCACAGCTTGTTTAGGATGTGTGCAAGAGTGTGTGTCCTATTGTTTAACCAGCTGATTTGGACTATCCATGGGAATTCATGGTAGGATCTCTAAATTTTAGCTGTCTTACACCTTTGGCTCTTCAGCAGAAAACTTCAAAAGGATTTCAGGTATAAGAAAACACCTTGAAATCTTCATACTTCTGTTCTGTAAGTTTACTGTCAGAACACTGTCAGATCTTACTGTCTGTGCTCTACCAGAGGCTTAGATTTTCCAACAACCCCGTTTATATTCTAGGTTTTGTAGGTGTTTTTTTCTTAGATTTACTGATCACATGTTTTCTAATTAATGTGTCTGTGATTCTTGGCGTATTTACTTTATTTACAGTGAATTTCTACTTTCAGTGCTAGATTTTCCAACTACCCTTTTGAAATAATTAGTTTTTTTCCTGTTTCTAAGAGAAATTACTCCGCTCGTCAACTTAGGTAAGGCTGACTTGTGTGAAATCTTTGTAGAGCCTACAATGTTACCTATGTAAGTGGCTGGCGTCGTTGCTGGCAGTCATTCTTGTGCTGCTGCATATGTGTTAATTGCCTTGTGGTCATGTCCTAACTTTTATATGCATTTCCCACTGACAGGAACAAATAAAATGCTGGGACGGTTTTCCATCCTGGGTCCCCACTCTTCGTTCCAGGGATAAACATATTTGTCACAATCGCAAGCTTGTTTTAGTTTTCCTTGTGAAATCTTGCTTGACGTACTTTTTAGTTGTTTTGATCTTTTGTTTGTTAAAGGGCTAGTGTGACAGTATTGTCATTTGTGAGAAACCTGTTTGTGCAACTAATGGTTAAAAAATGTTTAAAATAAAACATTTCAATTCATTCTGATTTTTTTGTAATATTTATGGAACAGTCGATTTAAATGAGTAAATCAGTGCAATTTCAGGCACTATATGGTTACAAATGACATTTGTTTTTGGAGGTTATTTAAACACATTGCGATATATATTGTGTATCATGATATAGCCCCAAAAATATTGAGATATTCATATTGCACATGCCTACCTCCCAGGAGGTGACAGCCTTAGCGGGCTCCTTTTGATGTGGAGCAGTAGCGGCTCTGCTTCGAACTCCTTCACGTGACTGAACTCCTCACCCCATCACTCAGGGAGAGACCAGCCACAGAACGCTCATTTCTGCTGCTTGTATTTGTGATCTCATTCTAATAGCGTTAACAAAAAGATCACTCCTAGAGTCGCATATTTATTTTGTTTCTCAACAAATGCTTTATCTGGTAGCAGATGGCTGGATAACATTTAAGACACAATAATTTAACGGTATGTGCATCAATTATAGATTAAGTGACTTGTAAGTCTGGTGACAAATGCAGCGATTAGTCGGCTAGTTGTTTACATCCATACTTTGAACCAAAAATGTTCAATTCCAGTTCATCACTTCGTCAGACCTGTTGCTACTGACGTTTCTCTTGTGTTTTGTGTCTGTGAAACAGTGTTGTCTTTCACATTTTCCATAGATTGAGTAAAGCAATGGACACATAGTAACAAGTAACAAAGTAGCTAAATAAGTTATATATAAGCAGTGGTTCGTGTCTTGAGTAAGTTAGGTCTCTTTTTATATGGTTGATTGATTCATAGGTTAAAAGAAAAACAACATTCCTTGGAAAATGGTCAGGTACAAAGACTGGACTGAAAATTGATTAAAATCCAGCCAATGGCCAAAAACAAAAATTGAAACCACTTCAGGAGGCCTGAGGAGCTATTGCTAATGACAAAGTTTAGGGCTTGCACAATTTCAAGGCAGTGTCTTCTGGCCATGGGCGGCTGTTTGACTTTAATGTTTCGCATTTGGGTATACTAAAAATAATATCATCCATGCAGAAATGAATGCAAGTATGTTGTATGATGTGTATGCCTCCAGCCTCCAGGTCAGGTGGCCTCCAGTGCAAGATTTCCAATTCCATGTATTATACACAGGTTATACACTTAGTGGAACATTAAGGAAACTTTTTTTTCTTTTAAATCTCCAGTGATGTCAAAGATTTAATCAGGATGTCTTTACTCATATCAAACATACAGCAGGTGAAACAAATAACAGAACACGTCACCAGTTGTCAAAGTTAATATATTCCCAAAGGTGCTATTGAGATGAAGTTCTCACTAGATGTTGGTAACAACCCACTGTCACACATGCAAAGAAATCAAATCACATATGTTCATAAATTAAGCTATATGCAATAATGAGAAATGGCACAGGGAAAAAGTATTGAATGCGCTTTACTGAAATTTATTTTCTACTTTGTACAAAAGCCCTGTTGGTGATGACAGCTTCAAGACACCTGTCAGGAGAAACTAGTTGGTTGCATTACGCAAGTGTGATTTTGGCTCATTCTTCTGTGGGCCCCGTCCATGAACTCTCAGCTTCTTTATATAGATTTTCATTTGGATTCAGGTCTGGGCATTCTAGCAGCTTTATTTTCTTTCCCTAACCAATTGAGTTTCCTTGGGTGTGTCTGAGATCATTGTCTTTCTTAAACTTCCACCTTTGTTTAATCTTTGTCATCCTGATAAATGGCTGCAGATTGTTATCAAGAATGTCTTGGTACAGTTTTACTTCTTTGATTATATGAATCGTGCCAGTGTGCTTAAAAACAGCTGCATCTCCCTTTTTTCACGTGTTCAATACTTAAACAACAACATATTTCTCATTATTACACTTAATTCATGGACAACTATAGTTTGATTTCTTTGCATGTATGAATTGGATGGGTTGTTAACGACATCTTGTGAGGATTCCTTTAGAAATATATTTACTTTGAAAATTGGTGACATCTTCAATACTTCTTTCACCCGCTGTATGTCCTGGTACTAGTTTACCATTAACCTGTTGTGGTATATGATCTGCCATGAAATTAACAATTGTATATTCTCTGATTTTAGTGATTGTGTTTTTGCATTAATGCATCTCAAAATCTACTGCCAGATTTCTCGTGGGGTGACAGCCCAGCTCGTCAAGCTGGTTGCTTACACAGTCTCTACTTCCTGTCTACATCTGTGTTAAGTCCCAGGGATGCACGTCTACATTAGCCCTGATGGTCTTAGAATCTCTTGCAACATCCCCCCACCATAATGTCCATCGGCATGTATGAAAATAATGACCAAAATTAAAAAGATTTAATGTTGAAAAATAAAATGTTTTCGTGTTGAATTCGAGGCACAATGATCATGTAGGATTTTAAACTTGAAAACTATTTATAACGTTTGCACAAAATGGAATGCATAGATTTCCTTAAATAATACAACTGGGCCCAGTTCCAAACCGAACGCCTGCTCTTATACGGGAAAAACACCGTTGATGTTGTTTTGTTTTTGTTGTTTTTGAGCTTAATAAAGAATAGTTTTAGAAAACACTGATTTCTCTTTGGGGAAAAAAGGATGTCACATTTTTCAACAGTCATCAGTCTACTGTTCATCCCAATATTGTACACATTTAAAATTACATTTGCATGATTCACTGTGTTTTTATTGTTTTGGTAGGATAAATAAGCTCAGTGCCTTTTAGCTATGGTTACATTGTTGTTGTTACTAGACTTTGTTGTTCTGATCTTTGTAATTTAAAAAAGTCTTTTTGAACTAAGCAAAGAAGCAAAAAACGAACTTTGGGTCTTTGTGTAGGAATCGATGTTCTACATTCAACAGTTTGCTGGATTTTACAGCCCGCACTAAAAACCTAAACTTACTTCATCTTTTCTCACATTGTATCTGCTTATTTCATGTCAGTGTTCACATTCAACATTCAATTAGTTTGTCGGGTCAAGCTAGCCCAGTTTGCTAAATGTCCCTTTTCATCTTTTCAGAATATCAAACCAAAAGGACAACATGGCCTCGGACTCTCCACGCAGACCGAGTCGCTGTGCTGGAGGGGTTTTGGTGCGAGCACAAGCTGCTACGTAAGGACAAATGTTTGTCATCTCTGAGTAAACGCACGTTGCGTATGTCGACTCCTAAACGCTAAGGATAAGAAACAGTGCGCTAGATGAACTTGGATGTTGGATAATTCGTGTGATCTCATCGAGCCTCCTTTGAATGTTTTTACACAGTACTGTTCAAAATCTTAAGCCACGCCTCATTACTTGATATTTTTCTATTAAAATGGATGCAGCGACTTGTTAAAACGTGTGCAAACATACTTGGCAAAAACAAAGTTTGTACAATTCTCACAAGCTTTAGGGTCAATATTTGATATGAGTGCTTTAATTTAAGGTTATTCCAAAGCTCTTCTTTCTTTACTCGCTCCTTTTGTTTAGTTTTCTGACAAGATGATCCAACTTTACAGTCCCAAGCTATGACAGAGCCTCCATTGTTTTATAGACGACCGTAGATACACTGTTCTTTGACTTTAACATATCACGAATGTAAAATGTAGATTATTCACTCAGTAACACCTGTTGCTGTTGGTTCTCAGTCTAAATATTGTGTAATCTGGCATACTTCAGACATTTCCATTCTTCCAAGGACACACTCTACATGATGCTGAGATCATTCATGTTTTCAGCTCAAAGCTGAAAACATGGAAAAAAAAAAAAACATTGAAAGACTCCCAGGAAGCTGGGAGAACTACGGCTCAAGAAGACTTCAGAAAAGTCCAACTCTTTGTAAACGAGGGGCTTTCCGTCACTGTACATTCATTTGACACTCATATTTGCTTTGCTTGTGTAAAAGCCTGCGTGTTGATGTTACAATGTTACATTCTTTGCACTTGTAATGAGCTTTTTGTTTTTACAGGGAGCAGTCCTACATGGAAAGTGTTGTGACCTTTCTGCAGGATGTAGTGCCTCAGGTAACTTTCCTCTACTTTTACTCTTTTTAAATTCATTATTTACTGAATAGACAACAACATATTTAGCAATCAGAAAATTTGTACACAACATTGAAAAACCACATTGTGGGACTGTCACTCTAGTTTTATGACTGTTTTATTGATGCTTGTTGTACATTGATTAGAAAGCAGAAATGCAACAGCGAAGGCCTGGTTTAAAATGTAAATGCAGGTACAGAGTTGCAGAAAGGTCTTGCATTCGTTAGTAGGGTTGTTCAGTGTCCATGTGTTTGCTGTGTCTGTTTTGCCTTCCTTCTTTCTACAGGCATATACTGGGGCTCCACCCACTGATGAGAAGGAGAAAATAATTTGGGTTCGATTTGAGAAAGCTGACATCAATGGTATGAACTCAAATATTGAAAAGCCACAGGCATCCTCTGTGTATACTCTCATCTACTAATTTAAAACCTAAAAAAGTCCACAATGCCTTTCCAACAATGTATTGCAACAAGAGTTTTAACTTTACTCTGATTCACATTTGCTCTTTACACATTTCCTGTTTGCATAGACACGGCGCGCAACCCAGAGTTTATGGAGATGCACAGTGGCACTACTGACCCTCCACTCTGCCTCATGATTGGCTATACTGATGGGATGCAGATCTGGAGCGTGTCTGTAAGTTGCATCTGATTGGTCCTTAAAACTGCAAACTAAACTTTTTTTTTTTTATTTTCTATTTTTCTATTTCTTTACTTGATCCTTTTCAGCCTTAACTTTTCAGAACTGTAATCACTTCAGGTGAAGGTGTGTGATTAGAGCGCTTTTTGGGGGGTTTGTTTTCAATATAAACATCAGTCCACTGGTGAGCAAGTTGTTCAAACCTTTCTTTAAGATACTCAAATGTAATACTAAATATAATACTAAAATACTAAAGAAAGCAAAGCGAGTCTTTAGACCAACTGCCAATTGTAAATAACTCATCAAAACATACAGTGGCTTGCAAAAGTATTCGGCCCCCTTGAACTTTTCCACATTTTGTCACATTACAGCCACAAACATGAATCGATTTTATTGGAATTACATGTGAGAGACCAACACAAAGTGGTGCACACGTGAGAAGTGGAACCAAAATCATACATGATTCCAAACGTTTTTTACAAATAAATAACTAAAAAGTGGGCTGTGTGTAATTATTCAGCCCCCTGAGAGAATACTTTGTAGAACCACCTTTTGCTGCAATTACAGCTGCCAGTCTTTTAGGGTATGTCTCCACCAGCTTTGCACATCTACAGACTGGAATCCTCGCCCATTCTTCTTTGCAAAACAGCTCCAGATCTAGATCTGGGGCGATCGTGGCTAAAAGAGTTGGCAGTTCGTCTTGTAATCGGAAGGTTGCCGGTTCGAGCCCCGAC
>VUQR01024648.1:12028-27946 GCA_015108515.1 Hemichromis elongatus
AAAAATAGGAAAAGGAAAAAAAAAAAAAAAAAAAAAGAGGAAAAAAAAAAAAAAAAAGAGAGAGAAAGAAAGAAAAAGTGTCTGCAAAATGAATAACAGCACGCACAAATTCACTGGACCTTAAAGAGGCAAGGTTTCAAACCTACTTCAGTCTGATTGAGTGTGCAAACACTATTTTCTTTTCTCCTTAAAAATCAGCGGCGACACAAGAGCATGCACACAGGATGTCGCCTAAACTGTTGGCTTTATCCATTTGTTAAAGTAATAGCTTTTGAGTATTAACTGCCGCTATCTGCCATGTAACTGTTCAGAGTGGCGCTTACATGTTCATGCAATGTTTTTAGCATAAAGGTCAGAGGAGCACTACTGCAGCACTGAGTTGGGGGAACAATACTGTCAATGATGAAGACTGTTCCTGGGCTTCCCTGGGCATGCATCAGCTGCATCAGTAATGGAATTTGAAACCTATTTTTCAGATGGATAGATGTTTATGTCAGTACTTTTATAAATGACCATTGTGAGGGCAAGGGTTCTCCAACAATTTTTTCCAAGTGCCAAAACTCTAAAGAGGCCACTTGGCAAAATGTCAGCCCAGAGAATAAAGTCTGTACTATATATACACATCCTCTTTAAGTGCTCCTTTTTTCATGCTATAGATCCATGCAGAAATTTTCAGCCTGCTGGATCTTTTAATTGTTCTCACCATTATGTGCAAGATAAAATAAAGAACCCTGCTTCCCACTAATGCAGACAGATAGAGCCAAAATGTAGCCGCAAAATTTTTCACGTGGTTTATACAGAGTGCAATTGACGCTGAATGGAGAGTTGAAGTTGTTCAGCTTCCTGCAGCATCTAAAGGTATGAGGGCAGGTTTAAATTGCTGTTGCGCTTCTGGAGCTTTTACAACACTGTACTGCAACTCAGAGGCTGAAAATTATCAGTGCTCTTACAGATTAAGGCACAAGTCTGAAAGGGGTTATGGTATCAGGAGACAGGATGGATACAGACAGGCAAAGGGAGCCGTTTTCCTGCTGCTTTCCGCTTTTTTCGGTAAAAGTGGCAGTAAAGCCTTTAAATGTTTTCTATTCTCTGTTTTCTATTGCAATCTTTTGGGCATCAGATATCCTGACATGCCATTAGTGAGGGAGGCGCTGCTGGCCTCAGCAGCACGCTAAACCGAGCCTCATTCAGCTGACTGACAGCTGCAAACACACCTATGCACTGAAATCACAGTGAATGAGTTTGGGGGAACGAGACTGGTGCAAGTCAAACATGAATGCCAAGTAAAAAATAAATAAATAAATAAATAATACACACACACACACACACACACACACACACATACATATATATATATATATATATATATATATATATATATATACATATATATATATGCATTTCTTTTAAGTGAACCATTATGGCTCAAAGTAGCATCATTCGTGCTCCTCAAGAGCCCTTCAGATGGCAGTACGACAGCTCATCGACAGCACCATTACCCAGACAATGAAAGAGATACAAGATGCGCAATGCATTTTCTGCCTATTACAGAAGGAAAAAAAAGGAGTAAAAGTGAAGGGAGGAGAGAGAAGAGGGGAGTCTAAGAGGAGCAGTTTGGAGGGAGGGAAACGAAGGAGAATAAATGAGAGTGGCGGGGAGTGCGATGGTGGAAAGGACAGTTCAGGCAATCTGGGGATAAGAGATATAAAAAGCAAATTTAGGAGGCGAGATTTGCAAGGTATCGAACAGAAAATTAGCAGCAACGTTTCTGTTTGTCTTTCTATTGTTAGAGGAACATTACAGTGATTTGAGTCGAGCAGACGTCCCACTCTGTCAAGAAATCGAATCTATCAGACAAACAGCCTCCTTCTCTCTGTGGCGGACGCAGTGGGACCGGAGACAAAGGTCTTATTATAAAGCATTACTTTTCTGCACACAGTCCCTGGCCAAACATTGTGTTGCTTTGATGGATACTGCTGCTGCACTCGGTGTGATGAAGGAACAGCCCAGGTATCCATCTCACAAACTAGGTTGACCCTTTATATAAACTCCTAAAACAGGTTTTTGAGTCTAATAACACAAACTATAACATCTCCATAAGTTCTTAAAGCAGATTCCATATCTAGATTCAGAGCGTTCCAGTTGCTGCCCCCTATCCCGTGCTCTTATCAGACCTGCAGTCTCATGCTCTCAGCCAGTATCATCCATCTAAATCACGAGCTGGCGGCTCATACAGTGTGTGCCTGTGGGTGGAGGTTACGTGATTCCAATGCTGTATTTCTGCACTGATCTCTGGTGTGGCTTAAAAAAAGAAAAAAAAACCTGGCACATCTTCTGGAACACCAGGGATACAAACATGCAGTAGTGTGTTTGTGGTGGGTCCAAGCGGATGGTAAAAATACTATGCTGTTGAGACCAAAGTAAAGTGGGTCACGAGGTTTGATACTAAACCTCGGTGGAAGTTTGTCTACTGTCTCCTGCATCCTCTGTGTTTATAGTACGATCCCCCGACATCGCAACCACCGCATGTGTGCTCACAACCAAACTAAGCTCAAATAAAGCAGCTGTAAAAAATCATTTAGTGGCTACAAACAATGATAATTTTCTCCGTATATACCAGATACTAAGTTTTCTTTGCAAGTACATCTTTTTATTAAGAGACGTTTTTTATCAATATGAGTGTCCTACTCCTCCTCCAAGTATACAGAATACAGCTGGTCTTAAATCCACATAACACGCTCGAGATGATCGACTTATTTATATAAATCGTTCTGTTTTTTCTTTTTTCTTTTAACTCAGTCTCATTAAAATCTCCTGTAATCCCTTGTAATCTCATTTACAAGAGAGAGCAAGAACAAGACATATCCACAAGAACACAATCAGCAGCGGACGGAAAGACAACAATGAAACACAAAGAATCATTAAAACCAATTACGAGAATTGTGAAAATGTCATTTAATCGTTTCAAGTTGATGGTGTTTAAACAGGTAACCAAGCTAAGTTCAAACGGTGAAAGGAGAGATGTGAGATAATCTGGAAGCTTCAACATTAGTCCTTTATAAATGAATAAGATGAGATGACCTTTTATCCTCAGCTTTAAGTAACTCCATCTAACCTTTTCATACGGAGAAAAATGATGAGTGTAGTGTGATACACAGAGACTGCCTTTTTGTTTGTTTCTGCAGTGAGACAATACAGAATATTTTATAGCCAGTGAGAAATGTGAATATTGGATACCAGGGAGGTTTATGGTAGGAGGAACCAGAGGACATGCGATGCCTTCTACCGGCGCTGCCGGGATAAAATGTCACTGGACTGCGCATGGAAACCAATCTAAAACTCACTTAGATAGGAAGCCAAAAGACAAGAAAAACACATATATATCTATAAATACTTGTCATTATGGATGCATACACTTGTACAGCGTGAGCACACTTGTGCGTGCCCATAGAACAGACTGGCCGGTCTCCTTCAGGTGACTGATGCAGCGCTTCAACAAGCTACAATAAAACGCTCATCAATCACAGAGGCTAATCTCAGGTTCTCGCTGGCACTTTCATTGTGCAGGCCTTTTCTATAAGGCTGCCTTCACATAATGCCCCGCTCTGCCTGCTTTGACACGCCAACGGCCCTGCAGCTCCCTGCCATGAGAGCCATTCTCAAGTGGCACGCCTTTGAAGTGAAGCACTGGCGGGGCCCAGGCTAATCTGGACATCTGGAGGCCGGGTGGGTGAAGCAGGACCGGGAGAAAGCCCTTGCATATAGATAGCGTGAGTCTGGCTTTGTGGGGGAATGAAAAAAGCCATTTCTCCAGTTCTATGGATTGGAAATCCAATAGAATGGAGGCTCCAGTTTTTAAACTAAAAACCTGTCTGAAACAGAAAGTTCAGCGTAAAGGACCAAATGGCACACGGGCCTTTACGTCAATCTTCAGAACCACAGGCAGAGTCCAGTATGGATGAGCTGGCCACGAGCACAGAAACAGTCTTTTTAAAGAACGACACAATCCAAAAAAAGAGAACCCGAAAAGACGGATGCATGCTTTGGAGGGGGCTGAGAGCATTTCATAACACCTTCGGGCCACCTCTCCAATCTTTCTGTCCTCGATCCCCACCAGCAATTTTTTTCTTTTCTTTTTCTTTTTGGCTTTCCAATCCTAGTCACCACTCTTGGCAGATGAAACACAAACAGCCCTATTCAAAAATAAACACAGCAATTTTGTGCGTGTTTACCTTTGATTCTGCGCTCCAAACTGTTCTGTTCCATTTCACGCAGTGAGGAACACCTCGTTTCTTGGCCCACTGTACAGATGAACGGGCAAGATAGTGGGCGCCATTATTCCACACTATCATTTTAATCTTGGCCCCTTTTGCTTTCTGCTCCTTTATATAAGCCTTTTGACCTCGCCAAACTGTGAGGTTCTATTTACAGATGGCACAAAGGTACATTTATGAAAATTGAAAAGTGGCAAATCGGGTCCCAGATATGAAAAACAGCTGACTTCAAATGCTCTGGGCCCAAACGGTCAGCCTTTAACCTGACAGCAACAGTTTGCTACATTGAACTAGAAGTTTGTGCAATCAGGGTTATTGCCACTCATTAGAGATTTCAAACCGTGAGCACAATTAGGGATGAAGGCATTCTCTGGTTCTCATTTGTTCCTACACTTGTATGGATCAGTCTGCAACATCTGGCTCTGCTTCAGATGCTAAGTCCCTATAACTGCAAAAGAACCTCACAGCAACACTGAGGAACTTGTTCAGGATTAACATGTAAACACGAGCTGTGACCAATGAAAAGTGGTACGCAGTCCCTTCTGTTTGTCAGTCGAGCATCCACAGTTTTCAGGAAATCATTTTCAAATTTTGGTAGATATCAATAGCAGCTCGAACTGATTTAATTTAGGCGAATATCAGGTCAAAGTCACACTGAATGTTTACATTTTTCATGGATCCTCTATTTGACCTTGACTTTTATTGGTAGCGCCCAAAGTCAAAGTTGACCTTGTGCAAAAAAACCCCAAAAAAAACAAGGAACCATAGAGTAATATATGATGTGAAAGGGCATGAAGAGAGCTGTACAACACACTTTTTTATTTTTCAATGTAATGCCCCACACCGTCACAATGATGCCATAAAGTTTTGCAAAATCACACACTGGATGAATGTATTTTAAAATCTCATGTTTTTTACAGCTTATAAAAACCAATTCTGCTCCAGTGATATAATAAAATTCACTTTGTTAGTATGTAAACTTTGAAGGTCATAGCTCAAAGGTTAGGGTCACAGGAAAAAGCTTTAGTTTCCAAACTTTAACGGTTAACGGTTGCTCCTTGAATGCTCCTTGCGCACCTAAACCTTGATCCCAAATAAGTTTTATTATTTTCCGTAACATCTTTATATCGACTGTTTTTCCTCTTGGATGATATGCACCCCTCACCTCATCTTTAGGGGATGTGCATGATGAATAGCTCAGCTAGATTTCAGCTGGATGGGCCTTTTATCTGCCATGTGTACACGTAACATGAGTCACTATAAATTAGTTATTAATCTGTTAATTTGACAGCAGTACATTGAGATGGACTTCAGCGTGATTGCTCAAAGCAAAAAAAAATGGACCCACTATGTCTGAATAAAGCTGGAACTGACACTAAAATGAATCATAGTGTGTTTTTTTTATTACTCTAAATAAGTCAGTAGCAGCAGCTTGACACTTGACTGCTTTCACAGCCTATCCTTTCATGTTTCCTTTATTTCAAATTCTTTTGTTAAAAAAGGAAACTGTAATAAATCTCAAATTTGAAAATAAGCTGTCACAGAAGAAAAAAGCAAGATATCAAATTGCCGAGAAGCTGAGTGAAAATGCTAATTTTACAGAAGCCACAAACTGCACCGTCCCAGCAAAATGTGCCCACGTAAAAGCAGCGCTGCAGGTACAGCACTAACTAAGAGAAAACGTGTGGATGAAAGTGATCACTGACCTCTGATGGAAACCTTTGGATGTTCTTTCTTTGTGCACTCCGGATGGGTCAGGGGGTCAAACGATGACGGGGTCGGGGTTGTTGGGACAGCGGAGTTCTGCGTGAAAACAGCCGGGAGGAGAAGGAGTAGGAAGAGGCCAGCCATAGACGAGGGGGCGGAGTCCTGTGAGGACGCAGTCATGGTGATGACCTCTCCTCTAGCTGTCAAGCTGGGCCTCCGGGATACAGCTGGAGAAGAGAAGAAATGACTTCAGCACCTCAATGCAACATTTCTACACCTGGCTTCAAAGAAAAGAAGCTCTCTCTGAGTCACTTCAAAATCGTTTTTTTCCCCCTCTCTCTCGCAGACTTTCTATTCCTGGGGGCTTTCCTGAATGAAGCACAGGAAAACAGAAAGAGACTGAAAAAAATAGTGCAAAGGAAAAACATTTTGATAGAAAGGACATCATTGTAGGCTGAAAATAAAAGAAACAGACAAATTAGAGGGTGGCTGGAAAGATGAACTAGAAAGTTGAGTGAAATGCAGGAAATAAATGAATAGAGTTAGAGGTTAGAAAGACTCAGACTAGCCAGAAAGAGCCTTCTTAAAGAGCTACCCCACCTCTGAGCCTCGAGATAATTATTTAAAATGTGCAATTAAACCTCTAAAGTTCATTTGATGGCTGATTAAAACAGGAAAATTGAACCCAACTGTGGGGTGTCCAATGAGGCAGAAGGTTCCAGCAGTCAGTGAAGCAGTAACCAGTTCACTTAAAATCTGTGATTTTCAGATGCTTCACTGCTGGTTTTAAAAAAAAGAATCAAACCAAACTGTTTGCACAACTTTGATCCTTGCATACACCTGACATCCTGGCATGTTTACTGCACATGTGATGCATTTCAGCGCATTAAAGGTTTCTCTCACTTCCTCTGAATTACGTCTTACGCAAACAGACTTTGGCAGACTTATACGCGGATGCTTCCAAATGCGCGCGCACACACACATAGAGACACTCCTGCTTCCCCGGTAAATGTAATCTCTTCCAGTTATAACATATGAGTCTACAGTGCTGCGCTGAAACCAGCAGTTCATCATCTCCCAACCCCGCACTCCTTACGATGTTAGCTTAGCGGAGTGTAATGTTATTAAAGTAGATTAAAAACTGAGAGCATCAACTTTCTGCAGCACTTTGGCTGGGTTACATATCTCTGTAGTGTTTTCCTCACTAATGCTTCAATCAATAACAAATTATTAGCTTGGTTGAGTTGCAAATCAACCATATTGCCCTGCAATCAATTATCCCTCTCACTACAGCCGGTAACTAATTAGGCAAATGCAAATAGTGCCCGTGTTTGTCATTACAATACAGTGGAGTCAACTGGCCTCTCGCTACTGCCAACTAAAATAATGTTGATGAAACAGGTGGAAACATTCAGTGCAGCCTGCAATAGACTAGATTCAGTAAAGCTGGATGTGTTTCAAGCTTTAGGGCTCGTTGTTTCCATTACACCGCGTTGCAAAAGAAAAAAAAAAGAGGAATCTTTTGATCATGCCCATGTTTTATTTTATGATTTTATAATATTTGTCCTCCAGTCTGGAACATTAAAAAAAAACAGTGACACAAAAAAAAAAAAGACTGAATCCTCTTCATGGGGTGCACGCGGGCCACTCGAGCTGGCAGCTGTCGGGGTTTTTGTTTCATTGAGAGGAAGCATGAATATTTGAGTGCGTCATCAGGTTGAGACTCTTGAAAACGCATCAAGCCATTGTCGCGTCTGCACGCTCTACCTCTTCCACCTTTGTTTTTCCCCTTATCAGACTTTACCTGTCATTGTTCTCTACCCTGAGACCTTCGGCACTTTGTTTCGCTTGGTTTTACATCTTATTTTTCTTGTTCAACTCTCAACTATAATTGTTTTGCATTAAAGGATGATAACATTTTCCATTTGCAGGTGATGCTTCCTAAAGTAAACCTCCATTGCACCTCCGAAATAGAGCAAAAAGCAAACCTTTGCTGTCATTTAGTCATCTGGAACGTTTAGCACACACTTCGATTTTCTCCCGCCTTGGTTACTGTAACTCACTTTTCATGTGCATCTCTCTGTCCTCCAGTTGGTGCAGAACGCAGCACAAAGCTGCTAACGAAAACTAGCCGGCGTTCACATATCACACCTATTCTTGCATCCCTTCCCTGGCTTCCAGTGAAATAGTATTAACAGGCTATTAACCTATAAAGCTCTACATGGAAAACACATTCTTTATAGATTAGCTTAGCCTAAATCTTTTTCCCTTTATTTTGGGCCATTGTTCGCTACTCTTTGCATGCATGGTAGGTTGGAAAGCACGTGCCATAGGGCTGATTATGTGTCTGTTTATATGTCTCTATATTTAAACATGTAAAATGATCCTTAACATGTTGCAAAATCACATTAGTCCTCGCTGCAATCGAGCAAAAATTATTTTTCCTGGTGTCATCATCAGTATCAGTTTCTGATTAGAAAAAAAAAACACTTTTATGTTGGCAAATAGTCATTTTGTCACTTAATTTTGATTTAGATAAGGATAATGAGGTCTGTGCACCTGGCAACGTCATGCAAATATAGTCAATAAAAAATATGACATGTCAGTTTATATAATTTTTAATAGCATTAACCCTCCTTTTGGCCTTGTGGAAGACCCCAAAAGCCATTTAATCCTTTTTTTATACCTATACCAAGTAAATAGCGCTGACGCCCTGCTTTAACCAAAGTGATGTAGTGTAACTTCTGCTGTTCAGGAGGTTAAAGCGGGAGTGGTTGTTGCTCAAGCGGTAGAGCAGGTCATCTACTGATTGGAAGGTTGGTGGTTCAATTCCTGCCTTCCCCCTTGGCTGCATGCTAAATATCCTTGGGCAAGATACTAACCCCAAATTGCTCTCCAATACATCGATCAGAGAATGAATGTTAGGAGGCCCTTGGTAACAGTTTAGAATAAGTGCTGGTGTGAATGTACAAGTTGTGTAAAGCGCTTTGAGTGCTCAAGATAGAGTAGCAAACATGCTATATAAGAAGCAGTCTGTTTACCAAAGCTGAAAAATGTGGCCATATTTTTAGCCTCTTCTTACAAGGCGTCTGTTAGTTGCATAATTCGCGTCAGTACTTTGGATCGAGTGCCAAGTCGTCTTCCTAAATTCTTAGCATTACTCGTTTCATTCCTCCTTTCAAAAGTTGCATTTATCACTTAGACAAAGCCCAGTGTTGTGTATGCAAGCAGAGATATTACAAAGACAACCGTATAGATGGTAAAGTATTTCTTAGACAGATTCCTTTCACTTCTCTCTTTTTAGGCATTTTCACTTTAACTAGATACCTGACAGTGGAGTGAGACATGACACACAGAGGGAGCAGGAGAGAGACAGTGCAGGATGACAACCAATTAAGGGTCCAAGGTAAAATCAAACCAATAATATTTTATTCAAGGGTATGAGTTTTATTCTTTAGAACATGTCACTTTTTTAAAAATTTCTATTATCTGCAGAAGCAGCTTTGACAGGTGCTTAATTCATACTAAATCACTGAGTCCTGAAAGTCAAAGAATGACTCTACAAATCCTCTCATTAGTTAAAAAGCCAGGCTGAGAGCAGGCAGGCCAGGAGATCATGACAGATGACCGGGACTCTGCTGTAAGCTTGAAATTGCGGTGGCTGAGCTATCTTGGCATGGAGACGCACGGGGGGGAAACTGTACTGTCAGCAGCAGAACGAAGCTGTCGAATATTTCTGAGCAAAGGCATGTCACACACTCAAGCAAACCCAGATGCACTCAAATCTCAGCACCGAAAACAGGCAGACACCAGACATGGACAGCTGGTCACACTCCATATTGGGTCACAGCGTGCGGGCAGAACTCATGCATGCTGTGTGCCAACATCAACTCCTGAGTGTGTCCGCGCACACTTGTAAACCAATGTGCGCGTGTGTGTTTATGTGAAGCGAGAATCTTTAAGTCGGCTCCAAAGAGGCCCGATAGTGCCCACCCAATTTCCCATCCTGCTGTGTTTGGGATTAGCAACAGTTTGTCGGCAAGGAACCAGGACAATCAATACCACAGAGGAAGCTATCCATAGGCAGACACACATGCGTGCACGCACACACACACTTTTAAAAAGACTCTGTGAGCCACTGTGAGCCTGTCAGTTGATCATTCAGTCAGATACAATGAGTTAATTAGAGGTACACTATTTGCTGAGGACTTAGAGGATACCTGTGTGGATTGGACTAATAAATGTCCAAGCACGTCTCTTTGTCAATAAATTAAGGTGAGGAGGAGAGATTCTTACTGCATCGATGCTGTGAAAATAGTGTCTGCAGAGTGCGTTTTTGGTTTGTTTTAAAAAGTATAACTACTACGACAACCAGATAGGTTTTTTAAAAAGAAAAAAACAGGGATGGAAGGAAAATCCACTGGTGGCCTAGGATGAGGAGGTGTTGTTGTCTCTGAAACTGAGAGAGATAAAAGACCATGAACTTTCAGACACTGTGATCTTAGATTTCTGTGCTCCTATGAAGCGGGTATGCAAGTACCTTAGCTTTCTGGAATACGTCCAATGTCCTGATTTGGCTTGACAATATGTTTCTTTTGTATGCTACTAACATCCTTTGTCCAAGGATGGTGAACATGGAGCGTTTGCACATGTCCAAAACATTTCAGCCTTGAATCTCTAACTTTGTCTCCAAACCCTCTGATATGCTCATTTCTATTCTTGTGCATCCTCCAAACAAAGACCTCCACCTTTGAACGTTGATATACAACCAACCCCTGGGGTGGGGGCTGGACCCCGAGTGCCAAATAAAATATATAGATCATCAAGAATGACATTTTTTACCAGTATGATGAGAACCAAGGTTAACAACCATCAGCACTGGTGCTGTTGACCAGCAGGGTCCCGATAGAAACGATGCAACTGAAGAGGAGAGGGGTCTAGCATGGTCAGAAGCAGCAAGAGAAAACAAAGGTAGGAGTGTGGAGGCGTGAGTAAGGGACTGCAGAGGGAAATGACTGCAGAGTGGAGGACACGCAGAGAGTTGGCGTAACAGAAGATGACGCAAGGGTGAAGGTGAAACGGAGACAGATGATCGGCTGTGGCGACCTCAAACGTTGAGCAGTGATATACATCAGCTTTTGTTCTCGCAGTCTCCTTTTTATTCAATAAGGAGCCAATCAAACGCACAGCTGGGAAAAGTGAGCTGCTGTTTCCACTTTGAATACTATATAAGTAAGAGCACTTAAATGTGCCTTCAAACAAATTCTAACAAATCCCTGTCCCCACAGCTAGTATGCTACACCGACCTTGGCTTTTACCTGAGCTGCAACATGCCAGTTGCTGTCGATCAAACACAGCTCTAGCTAATTAAGACTTTTGTAACCTTCCCTTAAAAGCACATACTTATAAACAATACTTTTCTTTTTCCATTTTCACATTTCATCTGAAAGCGGCAGTGTGAGAGACAAAACGGGCCAATGACTTGCAGAAAACAAAGCTCTTAGCTATCACGCTTCAGCTTCTTTATCCCCATTTTCTGTTTTGTGTTGTAATCAGTTAGTATTTCTCAGTTCTGAAAGCTCACATCGAGTCATACGCTTTACGGTAGGATTTTGTAAATGATACTTTTGCGTCACTGCATTCTAATCAACCTCTCAACACATGTCTTCTTTAGTTTAACTTGAAATGCCTAAAAAAAGTGTCAACGTTAGCTACCTAGTATTATTCTTAATGGGGACAAACATCATCTAGTGGCTGAAAACGTTTTGATGGCTGGTCCCATAGCCAAGATGATGACCACTGAAGAAGAAAAAAACCTATGCACTCATGTTTTACAAGCCTAAGTATGGACGTATGCAATTTTCTTCTTCATCTGGTCCTTTTCTTCCCCTCCATCACCTTTCTGCCACACCTGTGGTCGATCAGGTCATCACTGAGCCTTTATCTGGTCTATTTGTTCTTTGCTAGAGTCTATTGTTACCTTTCACGCTTAAGCTTTCCACAGCCAAGTCCTCAATTTATTTTCATGGAACTAGTCTGGACTTTGCATGATGCAAGTAATTCTATCTAAAAAAAAAAAGAGAGTGAGAGAGAATGATGCTGAATATTTAAGTGAATGGACTCTCGTTCCCTTAGCTGTGTATTTATGTAGGCTAAAAACTCATTTTGGCTTAAATGTTTCAAAGCTAAAGGCAGTGTACCTCCTGCCCAGGTGTACTGCATTAATATCTCACTGGGATGCTTCTACGTGGTTGCAGCGTGTTGTAAACAACCCAGAGCAGTGCATCAACTCAGTTTTATTCCCATCGGCTTGCAATTAAAAGGGCTACACTGGTTTTGTGTTAGGCAATTTTGGAAAGCTGAACTTAGGCAAACAAGGTAAGCTCTTTATTTATTTATTTTTTTAAATAATAATTTTAACTCTTTATCCAGGTGGCAGCCTCTAAATCTAAAAATTTCCCTCTGCAAGCTTTCACAAGTCCTCGCCAGTGCCGGCACGTATCTATGGCAACAGAGCGGCAAGTTGGTAGTTAAGCAGCAGGAACCAGGTTGAGTGTGTTTAGGCGCAGACCTCAACAGGCTCCTGGGGGGGGGGGCTGGAGGGCGTATTGCCCAATGATGAATAGGAAGTGAAGACAATGAAAAACATGAAGTCAGGAAATGTGAGAAATATGTATTATATTAGGCAAAAAATAATAGAAATGCATTCAGTAGGTAGACCTAAGAAAAGAAGGAAATCAAATGCAATCCAACAACTTTTGCATCAATTGTACTTTTGCAAAGCTTCCACACTTTGAGATCACAGTGGGTGGTGGCACATGGCATTACCTTATATTTAAAAGTATGGCTGTATAGATAGTAATATACAGTATTTTACAAGCATATCTTGTATTCTTAACATGCAAAGCAAGCACATTTACAGAAACGTGTAGGTTCATCTACTTTGGCCTCACAGTTTGATACGAGCCTTTCCATTATGGTGTGACAAATAGTTAAAAACTCCAGCTACAACTACAGTGGGTCAACCAACTCACTAGGTAAATCCAGCTTTACGATGTGCAATTTGAGGTTGCTTTAATGCACAATGACCAGTATGAAGAACTGCACTGATATATTTGGCCATTGCTCCAACCTGGTGGTTCATCTGTGCATTTCTGTAACAATCTTGCAACCAAAAACAGCCTGAGCCGGAAAGTCTCTGCCAGGAATATGGGATGACCATCTCACAATGTTAATGCAGCTATGACTTCTATCTGCAGGGCAACCAACTGGAATTCAGCATGAAATAAGAAATAAAACAACATCAATAGATGGTAGTAACACATTTAAAAAACAAAATGTTTTGAGATTCCAACAATAAAGGAAATCTAGCTGAGCTGCGACAGTATGAGTCCTCCAGCTGTTATCAACGAGCTTACAGTATGGAAACATACACGATGAATTGAACCCATGTGATATTGCTCTAGTTCAGTTGCTATTATCACTCACAGTCTGTACAGTATGTGTCAGACTTGATGTCCTAACTTATGAGATTGATGGAAACATGCCTTAAGGTGTCAAAGAAAACTGCTGCACTGCCATAAAACATCATGAACTGGAGCCAAAAAATTTTAAGAGCTGTATGGATGCTCCAGGCTGACAAAGAAAAGCCTTAAAATGGCTCTTCCATTGAATAACCTCTGTTCTCACTTCTCTCCTTCATTTACTTGAAACTGTGGTGTCAAATAATGGTTCAGCCTGACAGCCTTGGCTCCAAATGTTACTGTTCACCTTCCGCCTGAGAAAAGAAAGAATAAAATAAAATAAGGGCCGGGCAGGGGGCCATAAGTGCTATTTTTCAAAATGTGTTTGTCACATTGCAACACATTCTTCCAGGCAGCCGGGCCACTCGTCAGGTGACTGTGAGCGATCCAGGCCCCAAAACCCCCACATCTCACATCCACCCCTCTTTTACTTCCATTACTCCTTATGTGCTCGGCACAATGGAGACAGTTATAGAGCAGGAGTTCACCGGAGTCCACCCCCCCTTTGCTGCTTGTTTGCCTCTTAATTTCTACCTAGCTTGCAAGGAGGGTGCCTTTAATTACAAGTCAATGCCAGCTCCCGGAGCACAATCTCATCAGAGTCTGCTATGACACTGATTAAATTGCTTCTGGCCCGTTGGGAAGCAGTTCCTGACTGGATAAAGAACTGTCTATTTTATGCCATTTTGGAGCAGGAAGGAAGTCTGCGTGACCAGCGGAGTGTGGGCGTGGGAGATTAAAAGCAAAAAGAAGAAGAAAGAAGAGAAAAAAAACTGTGTTTGTTGGCTCTAAAAAGTGTCATCATAGACAGCTGATGAGTGTAAAGTTAATTTCTACAGCAAATCTCTCTTCTTTTTTTTTTACCCTTGATTCCTTAGAAGTGATTAGACATCATTGTTAAGCATCTTTTAGCACTTTTTCAAGTTAAGCCCCTCCAGAGCCTTAGGTGCATGAAAAATGTGTTGTTCCTACAGAGCCTGCTACGATCCTCCCAATGCTCATCATTAGCTTTCATGGCGCAGGAATACAAATACCTCCTCATCTAAAAGCTCGCAGGAATCCTCTCTCGCACAGAAATGAATTACAGCAGAAGGAAATAACACCTGTTTCCTCAAGGAACTCCACGAAGATCCATGCCTCCAACTCTGCGCGTAAATCAACGATTTTTTTTTTTAAAAGAAAAGAACAGCAAAAATGAAGCAAGGCTCGTTTCACACCTGTCGCTTTATCTCACCATCATCTCTGCTCAGTTGTGTCTTTACATGTGCCTTTGTTAAATTAATCCAAACCTGCTTTCTGTTAAAAGGCAGAGTGTCGCACTATAGTTGCACATTCCTGCCCTATTCAGCCTCTCTAACTTGTGTCCTCGGGGCAGTTTGGTCCAGCCAAAGCTACATTGACCATGTCTAATTCGACTCAATAGCTCAACCCAACCAATCTCTTTAATGCTGGCATTGTGATAGGGGGGTGGGTCAGGGAATGGGAGGAGGAGGGGGGCTCCCGGGAGTGTCGAGGGAGCTGCGCACAATATCTAGACAACACACTTTGGGGAAGGACACACAAAGACGAAGATGATGGTAAAGATGGTTGCAGGGTCAGACAGAAGCCTTTTTTTTTTCCTCCATTCTTTTTTAAAAGAGGGGGTTACGGTGGGGTCACGGCAAGCATCTCTTGTTATTGAGCATCTTCAATCATGCTTGAGAAAGCAGGCACAGGCAGAGAAAGGGTTTTCCATAGGAATGAGGGAGGGCTGACCTCAGACCGGGGAAAAATGTGCGTGCGTGTCTCTGTGTTTATGGGAAACATTGAGTGACAGGGCTGATGAGGTGGTGAGGTTGGCGGGTCGGCCGTCTGGATTATGTCCGATATCAAATCTGAGGCTGCTGCTTGAATCGAGGCGTTACGGTGCCTAAGGGAAGGTGCCATCTGATATAGTTGTAGCTGCAGACTGTCAGCTGAGATGTGCACTGAGAAACCGGGGACAGAGAGGAGGAGAAACACCGGATATACGTGCACACTCATACTCATAAACTTGTACAGGTCCTTCTCAAAAAATTAGCATATTGTGATAAAGTTCATTATTTTCTGCAATGTACTGATAAACATTAGAGTTTCTATATATTTTAGATTCATTACACACAACTTAAGTAGTTCAAGCCTTAAATTGTTTTAATATTGATGATTTTGGCATACAGCTCATGAAAACCCAAAATTCCTGTCTCAAAAAATTAGCATATCATGAAAAGGTTCACTAAACAAGCTATTAACCTAACTCGAAACACCTGCAAAAGACCCCTGAGGCTTTTAAAAACTCCTAGCCTGTTCATTACTCAAAACCTCAATCATGGGTAAGACTGCCGACCTGACTGCTGTCCAGAAGGCCATCATTGACACCCTCAAGCAAGAGGGTAAGA
>VUQR01024651.1:0-48900 GCA_015108515.1 Hemichromis elongatus
GAAATTTAAAAGGTATAAAATAATTCCATAGAAAGTATAATACCTTACAGTGTATACAAGTATGACTAGGTCATTGAATCAGTGTCTGGGGTGAGTCTAAAGTAAGTTGCCTGCAATAACATTTAAGGTCCAGCAGGTGTCAGTATGGAGCAACATTGTGTCGATACAGTTAGGGAAATGTGCTGAAACGCTTCACGAGGCCTCATCTACCCATCACTTTAATCTTAACAACCACATTCTAAATCCATTGATATGTTACTAATCTCTGTCTCTCTTCCACAGCATGCCTTTACCCTGCTTTTTTTCTTCTCTCACCCCAACCGGTCGCAGCAGATGGCCGCCCTCCCTGAGCCTGGTTCTGCCGGAGGTTTCTTCCTGTTAAAAGGGAGTTTTTCTTTCCCACTGTTGCCAAAGTGCTTGCTCATAGGGGGTCATATGATTGTTGGGTTTTTCTCTGTATGTATTATTGTAGGATCTACTGTACAATATAAAGCACCTTGAGGCGACTGTTGTTGTAATCTGGCGCTATATAAATAAAATTGAATTGAATTGAATAACAGAACAACTGTTAGCCAAAATATAAGTGGTACCCATCCAAACGACCTCAGCACTGCACTTATTCGGGTCCCGAGCCACAAACCTGACAAGTCCGAGGACAGATGCGAGATTTCTGAATTTATTAGTGGGATAAATTGTATAAGCTCCTACATCAGTTACATAGCATTAGATGCCATGCAGATGAACTGTAGTTTGACTATAGTTCTTGTAAAAAGATTACAACAGCTGAGCATGCAAATGTCTAACCGTTCAGGCAGCACAAAGCGAGTAGTTGTATCATTTGCATTTTCAGGTGACACACTATTAATGGCCATTCTACTCAGTAAAACATAGTTCAACTGACTGTAAAGGAGTTCCTTATTTAAGGAGGATTAACAACAGGTTCCTCATCTATCAATGGTGCTCATGTTACTTCTGTACAGGTTAACTAAACCCCAAAAAGTTAAAGTGCTACAATTTGAAATGGGTCAATAAAGCGGCTGAAACATGAGCATGAGCTCCAAATAGTAGTGGGGATAAAAGCAAGTTTAAGTTTAATCCTTTAAATAACAACCTGTTTTTTTGTCACATCACTTTTTGAGCTCTGGGCTTCCAACAGTCATGGGATGTTTCTCAGTCGTTACTGGAGCTGCATTTCCTTCTCTTTGTGGTTAAGAGTCTAGGATCAGCCAAGTTCATGCTAAAAAGGGACTTGTTTATATACACTCACACAATCAAGGTGACCTTCTGAATCAGAATGGGGAATAAAGGTGATTTAAGTGACTTTGAAGACAGCATTTGGTGCCACATGGGCTCTTCTGGGTATTTCAAAAACAGCTGATCAAGTGGGATTTTCCCACAACCACAACCATCTCTAAGGTTTACAGAGAATGATCCAAAACCGACATTCAGTGGGTGGGAGTTCTCTCGGTGAAAATCCCTTTTTTATGTCAGAAGTCAGAGGAGAAATGCCTGATTTCTTCAAGCTAGTAGGAAAACAACAGTAAGTCTAGTCTTAAGCATGAGCATCTCCGAATGTACACGCAGAAGACCAGACTAGCTCCTGTCAGTGCAGAACAGGAACTACAAAAACAGTTCTCATAGGATCAACAAAAGACTGGAAAAATGTCGCCTGGTCAGATGAATCTCAATTCACGCCGAGACATTCGGATGGTAGGGTCAGAGTCTGGAGTAAACATGAAAGTCTGCCTCGTATTGATGGTTTTAGCTTGTGGTGGTGTAATGATGTGTGGGGGGGTATTTTCTTGACGTCACAGTCTGCCTGAGCATTGTTGATGACCACATCTGTCCCTGTGTCGCCACAGTGGGCCCATCTCCCGATGGCCGCTTCCAGCAGGATAACACATCGCGTCACAAAGCTCAAATCATCTCAAACCGGTTTCTCGATCATGACAGTGAGTTTCACAATGAGTCCAAATCTCTGACAATTGTTTCCAGCACCTTGTTTGAAGTGCAGTACTAGCAAGGTGTACTTAATGTAGTGGCTGGTGAGTGTATTTTTTCACTGTCTAGTCAAATGAAAATAGACAGACAAGTATATGGCTCTTTTTTATTAACAGTAAGAACCAATGCAGATAATTGAACAAATATAAAATGCATGAAACATCCACAACATATTAAAACAAAATCAAAATAAATAAAATGGTGTTTTTTTTCTTTACAAAAATAACAAGAAAAAAATACAAAGAACACTGAGCAGATGACACATGTAGAGTTTTAAAAAATAAGCCTGTACCTAGCATTCACAGTCCCCCAAATTTCTATTTTTTTCTGATAAAACAGGAGAAAATAAAAAATAAAAACACAATTAGAGGCTGCTTCTTCTTTTTTTTGTACAGGCAGAATAGTTCCAGAGAGGCAAGGCAGTCACGTCTGATATCAGCTAAGTGATATCACTCATCTGATGCAGCCTTTGACTACTTCTGCATGAAAAAAACACCACAATCTGATGTGCAAAACCAGATAAATCTTCTTTAGACGACTACCTCTTTTTTTTTTTTCTTGTAATCAATGCCCCCCCCAGCTTTAAAATGGGCACTTTGAGGCATTGAAAAACATTGTACAGTACGGTATAGAGATAAGGAAATGAACATGTATTGTGGTACCTAAATTTACTATTTCATGAGTATCTAAGTACTAATACACTTGCCCTTAAGTCGTCTTACTCTAGTACAGACTATAAGCTGGAGAGAGATTCAGAAAATGGTTAGTCCCCATAAAGTAACTACAAAAGCAGCAAAGTCAATGAGAAAGAGGTTAATTATACTGAAATTCCACAGTATCAGTAAGATAACAATGCACCTTCTGTATATACACAAGCAAAGTTCATTAAATCTTCACAGACGGGGAGCTTATTTTGCAATTATCTAATCAATTCAACGACTCGATATTTTAAACCATAAAAAAGGCTTCTTGTGAGGTGCCCATATTCTTTTGACAGCACATTAATTAAAAAGTAACCCAACAGGTTTTTTAAAGTTCAGATTTTGTGTCTACAAAGAAAACAAACAAGTCAAATCATAATTACGTGTCTAAATATGAAACAGTGGTTTAAACAGTGATCCTCTTTGTTGCTACTTAAAAAAAGAAGTCAATCTGTGACTTGAAAAAAACGCAGAGAAAAAGCCAATTGGAAATCATAAAGACACTCATGCATAGATTCTCACAGGGGGCCAGAGATATCTGTTTGCAATTATTAAAATAATGATTTGTTATAATGAGCAATCCTGTTGAATCCTTAATTTGCTAACAGAGACTGGGTTTTGACATTCAGAGAGGCGAGTGAAACTGCAGAGACGAGATCACGTTAAGATGAACTCAGATATCAGTTGGTGACTTTCTACTGTTTGAAAACACGCTCGCTTTGGTTAGGGATTATCATTGGTTTCCCATAGGCTGTTACTACTGAGTAAAACCACCATTCGGTATTACTGAGATCAACGCAGGTGCTAGCTTGCAGGGAGAAAACACTCGGCTCTCTCATGCACGTGCTACTGCGCTTACGAACGACATGTTTCCAGCTACAAGGAGGAAAAAACGGGGAGAACAGAGAGGAACGTAACAGGCGAACAAGAAATAGGTGAACCGAAAGATGGGGAGGCACTGCAAATCAGTTTGAGAGACGACTCGATGGACGGTTACAATTCGGAAATATAAAAAACATCTGCAATTTGGCAGTTCCCGGCATAAAGCATGTCTATTTATGACTGTGGTTTGTCTGGGTGGTTATTTAAGGCTGCTGAAATATTCTTTGCACTGGTGTGGAGCTAATAAATTATTGCAGTGTGTTGTATTTCATTCTAGTGTAAATAGAACATGTTTTGCAAGTGTTACGTTACAATGCAGTCTGTCATGAAAGTGTTAAAAGTCTTTAAAGTGGAAGGGACATGGGGTCATGCTGCTACTATGGAGGATGTGTTTTAAGGCATGTCCTTAGTGTAGAAAGGGTCCAGACACACGGAGAAGGCAAGAGGACTGGAGGAGACTGTACGCCCACAGAAATGTGTCCACTGAGAGAGCAGCCGACCGGGACCGCCATGTCAGCTGGTCAGCTTGAACGGTTTAAAGTTGAAATGTCAATCTTTCATGGGTCAATTTCTGTTCATGGGTAACTCATGATGCATCAGCGGAGGTTCAGAGAGGGGAGTCTAAAGGTCAGGTGAAGCACTTCAATTCCGGTCAGTACATCTTTTGCTCAGTTTTTTTTATATTATGCTATAATCTTAGACTGGTATAGTCTCAGAATGGCCATTGTTCTGTCATAAACAAATAAACAAACAAAACCGTTTGAATGTTTCTACAAGGGTCACCAGCTGCCTGCACTCCAATCCATTTGTTGATTCACATAAATCAAACTTTACTTCTGGGCGATGGCCTCCTCTCCGCTCGGCCGGATGCGGCTGAAGCTAAGACCGCCGACTGCCGATTTGCTCAGACCAATGCTGGTGTCGCGTGCGTTTTCCTCCGTGCTGGCAGAAGAAGTCTGAACCCTGGCAGAGGCTGCTGCTAAACCTCCAGGCCCTGGAAGTATCTCCGGCAGTGGTTCTTTGGCTGGGGGTGCCGACCCAGGGCTGGTAGCAGAGGGGGGAGTTGTTTTGGTGGCTTGGGGCTTTGTAGGGCTGGTCAGGCCGAGGCTGGCCAAGGCATCCAGAGTCCCATCTGGGTCTACCATCACATTGATCACTATCACAGAAATAGACAGAGGGTCAGTGTATGTAAAAGCCACTGTATATTTTCTATTGTAAAATATAGTTTTTGATCTGCTTTTGCATTAAAAGCCACATGCACAAATACAGAAGAAAAACATTTCAGATTTGAAGAGAATTAGCTCACGAGCTCATCCGTTTCCTACATATCTGTGTCAGTCCTGTTTTGCAGGGTGATGAATTTTCAGCATTTGAAAGAAATCCCTCATTTTTGTTTCTTTTCCCTTAATATTCAGGCACTTCTAAACTTTTAAATGCAAATAAACAGAGTGGAGATGCAGGAAAATGTCTACAACTCTCAGCAAGTTCACATTTATAATTTACCTTGAAGCTGCTTTTCGACTCTTTTCAGTTCAAGCAGAATACCAGAAATTTCCTGTGGATGGAGAGTGGGAATAAAACAATTAGACTCACTTAACACAGGGAATTTTTTGTCACTCGATAGGATTCAGACAGATGAACTTGTGTACCTTGTTGGAGGTTTTAAGGAGTGGTACTTCACTCTCTGATCTTAGTTTACTCTCAATTTCATCCCAGTTCCTGTCCTTATCCTTAAACAAAATCCTGGAAGAAAAACATCATACAACAGGTCACGTCTGTATTCAGGATCAGTGGATTAGAGTTAGGCACTGTAGATATGTTGTTAAACATTAACAATACTTATAGCAACATGTATAATCACCTTATTTTTCCTGCTGTTTTGTCGATGGAGTGCCTGATCTTGGTGGACAGCTGGGAAACTGAATGGAGCAGCAGGCTGTCTAACACGGCCTGCATGCACACAGAAGAAGAAACTGACTGTTAAGCTGACTGCTGAATGCAATGCAGCTTCCATAGTCACAGAAATATGGTGTCACATGTTCTTGTTTGCCTCTCACCTCCTCTCTATTCCAAGTGCGTCTCCTCAAAGCTCGAGGCTCCAAGTTGTCAGGAGCACGGGGCCGGAGCTCCGCTGGTTTACCATTTATCTCCGGTGGCTTACTAGTTGAAATCACAGGTGGGATTTTCCTGAAGTTGAGGCTCTCATCAAACACCCGATCCACCAACTAGGCAAAGACCGGGAGAGACGAAGCAGGGAGACAAGAAAAATGTCAAAGTTGTCAATCTCTCTTTAGCGTTGTTCTACTTTAGTTTAACAGAGTTAATATGTGAGAATTAATGGGAAATGAAAGAAAAAGTCTATCACTGAAAGCTAAGCAGCTCTGAAACTTTTTAACTTTTCAGCCGTAGGAAGTCAGTTTTTAATCTTATAGTAGAAAAATAATAAAAAATCCTCTCTTGGTCAAAATAAGGATAAACAAATGAAAGTGGAGTGAATGGGACTGTAATAAATGAGTACCCCACAAAGCAGGTGAGCTCAAGAAGCAGCAGAGAGGCATTTTCTTTTTAAATGAAAACAAAACATTAAGGTGGAAAAGTGCAATGCAAACACACGCAGTAAGGCAATAAGAAGAAGAAAAATGGGCACCTTTTTCATGCTGTCCTGTATATCCGGCTGCGTGGGACGTGCAGGGCCTACCTCTTCCCGAGTGTCAATGGCCGATCCTGGAGTGGTGGCAGCGGTGCTGACCGTGGTGCTGGGTGCTGTGCCGGATGAGCTGACTGAGTCAATTTCGCCGGCGACATCGTGGATTTCACGAGCCAAGATTGCCAAGTCCTTAGCCAGGTCCTGGCTGATCCTGCGCACACAGGGGAATAACCTGTTAACCATCAGACGGGGTTCTTTAGGACTCGGGAAAAACAGCTACATGAACACATGAAACCTGCATACACAGAACAGCATATACAAAAACCGTTAAACCAAAAAAGCTCAGTTTCTCCCAGTTCAGCGTGGATGAGTACCTGGCTATCTCCTCGCTGTGTGCTGTCCAGTCCCTGATGTACTCCTCTTGCTCTTTCATGCGGTGTTTGATCCCCACTCCACCCGGGCCCGTCACCCCAACTGCGCTCACGCTGGCGCCGAGTCTGGAGTTGCGGTGTGGGACGATGTGATGAGGCCGCACGTGGGGCCTCTTCGGAGAATTGCGATTGGAGCCGAACTCTTCCTCCGAGGTGGAACCGTACTCTGGCGGCAGACGTCTCCACCTGCTGCTGCTGGACACTGTGATAGAATTGTATAAAGAGATTTGATCTTTCACTCAAAATTATTTTATTTATTCATTTCCAATATCAGTCATTTGTAAACCAGATAAATGTGCTTGTGAAGTTGAGACGCTTTGTCTCCGAGGAAGCCAGCAGCCGATTCTGCTCAGATGGATGCTTCATTGTTGACAAACACAGATATTTCTCAAAAGCAATGAAGATAAGCTTGATCACTGAACAAAAGTGCTTTGCTGAGCTTGAATAAGAAGCATTAATGTATGTAAGTATTTTAGAAATACTATTATTATTGTAACTTTGTTTAGTTGTTGTATGGACGGATGCAGCAATGTTTGGAGTTAATAAAACCATAATTAAAAACAACAACAACAAAAAGAAACACTAGTTGAGTTTATTATCTAAAAGCTCTTGGTCCATGCAGCCAACAAAAGCATCCAACAAGTTAATAAATCTTGTTAGAGCCATGTTAGTGTATTTTAACCTGCTTCAAAATAGTCACACGCCGGCGCCATTAATGTACTGTAACTGTGCCATGATGAGATAACACACAGTGCTCTTCCAGTCTTCTCAGAGTGGAAGTGTCTAGATCAGGGATGTCAAACATAAGGCCAGAGGGCTAGAATCAGCCCAGCAAAGACTCTAATTCAGGAACAAGTGAAGGAAGGCATAAACAACACCAAAGTAGTTAAGTTTAAGTTAAGTTTAGCTTTAAGGGACAGCCTGGGCAGTGACCTACCAGAACTGCTGTAATTCTACATGTCTTATAACCTAAACCTAAAGAGTCATGCTGACAGATTTCTTTCTTTCTTTGCCACAGAGCGGACTGTACATGACCCACGATATAAAATCAGTCCGACACCCCTGCTCTAGAGGAAAATTCTCCACACGGTGGAGCCAAAACCACATGATCACAGAGTTGAAGATCAAATATAAAATCTTTGGATAGAAGTCAAGCTTAATCTTTAATACTGCGTTGAATACCTGCTGTGGTGGGTGACATCGCTGTTAGTATTTACAGTGGTCCCTTGTTTATCGCAGTAGTTACGTTCTAAAAATAACCCGCGATAGGTGAAATCCGTGAAGTAGCCAACTTTATTTTTTACAATTACTAAAGATGTTTTAAGGCTGTAAAGCCCCTCACTACACGCTTTATACACTTCTCTCAGACAGGCATGAACATTTTCACACTTTTCACGTTTGTTGGGGAGAAAACTTACAAACGTACAGTACAACACTTCAGAGTGAGACTGTTAGAAGTTGAAGATTTACCGGTATGTAAATTTGACAAGCTGAACGCATTCTGTACTGTACAGAACTACGGCATGATATTGATTGACAACCATTTACAGCCAATCAGGACGCAGAACACACTGCACTGTAACAAAGACAAAAAAAGCATGGAAAATTGCACACAAAAAATCCACGAAACAGCGAGGCAGTGAAAGCTGAACCGCGTGTTATAGGGGGAGGGACCACTGTATACTTGCTATTAAAAATTTCATATACTATACAGAGTTGATACCACTGTACTGATTTGCTATCAGGAGTAGCACTCGGCTGATCATATTAGAACTGAATATGATTGAATTCACTGAATCTATAAAAACAATTTTTTTTAAAAACATAGTAAACTTGTAAAAAATCTAGCTACTGCATCAGCACAGTAAACAATCTAGATACAAACAAATCCTGTTGCCATTTGTTTCACGGCAGTTTTAACTGTGTGTTATTTAATAATTACACACAGTACAACATACTATGGCAAAAAACAGAACTAGGAAACCTCTGGAAAGTGCACATCAGGCTGCATGTAGCATGGGATTATAGGGCTCAACTACAGATTTAACGGAGTACAAAAAGTCAAGCTTATGAGTACGGGTAGAGCATTCGGGTCCTCATCACAGCAGATTTAAGGTAGGAGACATTGTTAACAATGCAAATATGCTAGAGCTGGGTCCTTGTAGTTTGCATTTGACATTTACTGGTGATTTACTAGGCCTTTGAATTGTTGAATATGGATTTTTTGGAAAAACAAGCTACATATAATTACACTGTTTTCATTTGACTTCTAAATGCAAGCAGCAGCATTTTTAAAATAATAAAACTCCTGAGTTGCTGCAGTAACACAGTTCAGATCCTGTGGTTGAGCTCATGTCAACCTTGTGTTCCTGTGACCCAGGTCTGACACACTTGTACACACTAGACACACACACACAGTCTAGTTAGGCTCTATAGTCCTGGTACAGTACCCATTAGCTCCTCCTCTGTATCACCACCTGGAGGTTCGGGTTGAAAGCTCTCTGGATGAAAACCAATGTACAAATTCATCACAACACGGTGGAAATGTTTGGAGACAGATGTTTACACGCTGACATGTGAGGTATGCAATGATGTAGATGTAATTAGACTTTGTCATACTTTTTTTGTAAAGAAACTGATAATTATGTCAAAACAAAAATAAAATGAAGAGCTAAAAGTAGAATTCTACTTTTTATTTTCTCTGTGCAACTAAAAAATCGGAATCAATCGGACAACAGTGTTGAAGTAGATGATTTCACCTGTGGGCGAGCAGTACCCCGCTGTAGTGGTCTTGGATTTGGCTTCATTCAGTTTGGACACGCTGTTGGCTCTCATCCTGGGGGTCAGCTTGTTCTCTGTGGGTGTTGATGAGCGCAAGCCCAGACGCAGAGCAGTCTCAGATGACAGCCGGGGTGAAGAGGTGGAGCTTCGGGTCACTGTACACTCAGAGTCACTGCGGGCTGAGATGGAGCCCAGACGGTTTCTTCGTGGCTGAGCCAGCAAATCCAGCCGTGACAGACCTTTCCGGCCCGATGGCGGTTTTGAGGTGGAGCTGGTGGTGGACACCTCTGAAGCCACAGAAACCCTGTCTGCATCAGCTAGATCCGTGTCAGATGTGTCTCCCAGTCGAGCACGACGGAGAAGGGAAGCTCTTGTGGGTCGCGGCTGAGGCAGCGAGGCTTGCTTGCTCAAGGAAGAGGCTGTGGCTGCATGAAGAGTCCGGCCGGTTTTGGAAGAACCACTAGCAGACGTCTTAGCAGACCTATCAAGTTTGGATTGCAAGACATCATCTGAGCCGCGTCCATGTGCTGAGTGCCCCAAAGGTCCAGAGTAGGTCTCCTGGTCTGAGGAGAGGATGTCAGAGATGGGAAAGGATGAAGTCTGGTCATCATCAGTAAGATCTGCAGAGGGCTGCCGTGCTCTGGAGGAGGCAGAGGATGGCTGAACAGAGCGACGAGCATCAGTCCGGGTCGTTGCTTCGACTGGCCTGCTTTTAGTCTTTCTCTCCAACCGTTCACGAGCACTGGGATTTGTGATGCTGGTTTTGGAAGCTGTGCTCATATTGCTTTTCTCCCGGTGCATGCTGCTGAGGGAACGCCGTTTTTGTACACTGGCTGCTGCTTTCTTATCTGCCGATACAGCCACATGACTAGCTGTGCTGGCTGTGTCCACATCTGACTCAGGAGAGATGGAGTCAGTCCGAGGGAGGAGGGCTGAACTCGAACCCTGAGCAGTGATGCCAGTTTTACTACTTTTCTGATCTAGTTTGTTTTCATCTCTTAGTTTGGCCTCTAGGAAAGCCATGACAGCTTCAGTGTCCTTCAGGAGAGTTGCAGTATCCATGCTCCCTACAGAATCACTGCGTTCACGCCCATTGCAGCCTCTGTTTATACGTGGGATGAGCTCAGCAGGGACGCTGGCACTGGGCTTCTCAATTGTGAAACTGCCCTGACGGACAAGAGGCTTTCCAGACTTCTCACTTCCTTCTCCTGCATCTCCTCCTCCTTTCCTCTCCTCTGACTTCTTCCTCCTCTCAGTGCTTCCAGAGGTCCGGAGAGAAGCCTTAGATGGTGAGGAGGTGGAGCTTTGTTTCCGTTTACTAGTCATTTTGCCGTCCTCCATGGGAGTCGGGGACTCCCCGTCTCCCTTGTTCTCTTTCTCCTGAGGTTCAGTGTCCTGCTTTTCCCCAATCTCTGACCTCAGAGCCTGGGTAGCGGATTTAGCCCGGGGGTCATCCACAGGGAGCTGAGGGAGGGTCCTACGCTTACGGTCAGTCAGACTGGAGGAGGATTCGCCTCTGCTGAGGGAGGCACCAGACTCAACAGTATCAGCACCTTGAAGAAAAAACACCTTACTTGTGATTTCTTTTTTTTTATTTTGCATGAAAAGAACAAAGATCTTCAGTCCTAGTTTCTACTTCTGGCATATCAAGGTTTTAAACATTGCGTTTAAAAACTGAGTTTCCAATCGTATCTACCTCTCTCTTTGTGCAGAAAGCTGGCTGCTTCTGCTCCTGAACCCTCTGGGTCTGTTCTTGTGTGATTGGCTGCTATGCTGGCCCACTGAGAGACCCAGCTAGAATCACCAAGAAGAGCCTTAGGTGGGGGTGGGGTGTGGGGGGAGTTGAACGACAGAGAAGAAAACAGGATTGAGAAAATTACAGTAAAGCTCACTTGACTTAGTGGTGACACAAAAAATACAGAGCAGATCATGACAATGGCTATATCAAAAAGCCACTAAAGCAAATGTACAATACATGATGAGAGAACTGAGTTAGACTGTGAGGATGAAGATATTTCTCTACATTTTTATTTTATATTTAAAAAATTTGCTATGCTCTGTGTGTTATTTAAATACATATAAACCACCTAGAAAGGGGGGCATACAAGACAGAAGAACAGACAGAAAGGCTGTCACTGCACACACACGCTGTCCCCTCCCTCTTGTAAAATTGCCTAAAGGGCCGAGCGCGAGCGTGTCTCCTCATCTTAGTATGATCTAGGTCACTCGTAGGGAGGACTTGCCTACTCCCACGAACAGGCTTAGGGAGTAAGTGCCACCGGAGTTATTCTGACACACAATATGAAGCTTAGTCATGAATCTTAAGTCTGTTACATGATACTGGACTAAAGCTATTTTCAGTCATTGAACAACAAATGCTAATCTGTAGGTAAACATAAAAAAGCTAATGAAAGAGAGATAAAGGAAGAACAATACTACAAGGGGCATAAAAAAAGAAACAAAGCAAAAACAAATAATTAGGTTAAAGTTCGGTTTTCTACCTCTTTTCCACTCTGTCCTGCCTCCTTTCCTTTTCCCTCTCCTTTCAGATCTGACAGAATTGATGAGTCTTTGTTCTGCTGCACACCAAACACCTAAAAATATGTGAAAAAGAACAACACAAAATGTTTTGCTCAAGTATAGTTAATCTTTAGGCAATATTCATATTTTGTATGCAACAGAATAATGGTAGTCTTTGGCATGAAAATGAAATACCTCCATAATATATTTTATAAACATATCCTTCAACAGTTCTCCTACCAAACAAAAGTGAACTAAACAAAAGTAAGTGCTGTTGAAATAAAGCATTAATTGGGTCTGGTTAGTTGAGTCCCATGGCAACATCAAAAAATATCACACACACACCACATAGACACACATGCACTATTTACAAAGGAAACGAGAGCGAAAGGCGGACAGACTGTGAGCAGTGTGCCAATTAGTGTGTCAGCTAATTACAGGAATTAGCATAACAACACTTCCAGTTTTGAATGTAATGTGCCCAGACTACCACTACCTCGAAATACACCCCACTAATTATATCACAGCTCCTCCTAAGATAACACCTGCATGCAGCACTTGAAGGGACAACTGCCACACTAAGATGTCATTTAGTAAAGTTAAAATCAGGCCTGTGCAATAACCTTGTAATTTAATAACCCACAGCAACAACCTGGCTTCCTAAAAAAGGTTTATGTGCAGCCAGTCCCAATTTCTGAATCTGTTAGGTGACAAATAAAAACTAGTGGCCATTGTTAAAGTTACAAACATTCTTTTCTACAACTTTCTAACCTTAGCAAGTAAAATTTTCTCTGTAAATGTAGATCTCAGTCATCTTTTTAAGTGCATTTCTTGCCCATTTCCAGTAGGTTTTCAGTGACCATGAAAAAGCTCTATGGCACAAGACCACGTGGCAGCAGTAGGAAATTGATGATGGTGGTGGCGCAGCCTCCCTGGTGCATTGTTTTACAAAGCAGGACATTCCTTGATGGAGTAAGTCTCTCCAGGCAACTACAGAACCATTAGCTTTACCAATGGGACCGAGAAGATGGGTGGTGATCAAACAAAGCAACAGATAGGGGATAGCTTTGTTTTAATGTCAACAATGCTAAGTATTCTCATAGGACTCACTAACCCTAAAACTGCCAATGAAGCAGGTAATAAAGAGACTATTAACCTTGCTCTGGCCTGTTTATGTTGGCTCGAGTACTTTCTGCAGTTACTGCAGAGAGACTTTAACTGATGCTTGTCATTCTAACTGCTACTTTTTATGGTCACGAAAAGCAACAACAGACATATTTTATGTTTTCTCATTACTTTGGAAGGATCAGAACAAAAACATTAAGACTCAAACAATAAAATGCAACAAATTTCCTTTAAATAACCCACATTTAAATTTACTAATGTAATTTATTGCATACTATTTCCACAGCACATCTCAGGCACAAAAAGATTCCAATCTCTGTATTTAAGGCGTTACAGATTTACAGATTGCTTCAGTTTGTTAAGGAGAGTTTAGGATTTAGTTTCTGAAAACAACTTTTTAATCACAAACTAGTGGTGATGTTTATGGCACTAAAATGTAGCTGTCAACCTTCTGCAAAATGTGATACTTGTGTTTTTCAGCTATTGTTCTTTGTTTTTTTTTTGTGGGATCCTAAATACATCTCAAAGCATTTCAAGTACTGTGAAAGCTGGGCAGTATAACAGGCATGGTTCCACACTACCTTGTCTATCATTCGCCTGGCCTCCTCTTCCTCCGGGTTCTTGTTTTCCAGTTCGATGGTGTAGGTTCCTTTATCACTGTTGTCGTCTTCTGCCTCCACACCAGTTGTACTTGCACCTCTGCCCACGACTGATGTGTCCTCACTAGGGGTGGTGGGGCTACCTGTTGCCAGACCGGTACTAGCTGAGCTCCGACCAATACTTGGGTCCTCTGACCTCTGTTTAAGAAGCACTCGGGCAGCTGTGGGGGCACCTACAGTCACTGTAGCTGGTATTGGGGCTGGGACCTTACCTGAAAAGGTATACACACAGAGCACAGTTGTTAAAAAAAATTAATGGTCACACATACATAAAATACTTCTACAGAGGATGAATAGTGCCTTTGTGTTTCCTTTCTTTTACTTAAATAACTAAACTCCCAGCATGTCTTATTATATTTAATGGGTATAGATTTAAACATTTACTTTGGGAAAGGCAAACAAAATCTGGTCATAGAAAGAGTGTAAAAACACATTAAATCTGAGTTTTATTACCTGAGTCTGAGGCTGTTGTGGCAGAGGTGGAAATGCTAAACACCTTGGGGTGAGAAGGAGGCTGAGGACAGAGTCCCTCTCCGCCAGCTCCTGCTCCCAGAAGGGGTGCGGTCTGGGAAAATGAATATGACCGCCGTTTGCGAGGGTTTTCCTCATCATAGAACTCGATCATAAAAGCAGTACGAGTCCCAGTTGTTCTGGTCCCACTGACTGTTATGCTCCCCCCTCCTGTTTCTCCAGATACTCCTGCTCCCACGTTGCTGTGTGAAGATTTTAGGCGTTCCTCTAAAGCATGGCGGCGGTTGGCAAAACGCAGCCCCAGCCCATTCTCTGAGTCGCTCTGGGTGCCATCCTCATGTTTGCTGCCTAAAGGGACCAAAAAAAAAAAAGGAAAAACATTTTTTTTAACTCACTATTGACTACATTGACAGTCCACATATTGTCAAGCAAAGGTTCTTACATTTATATCACAACATATATGCAGAACAATTCCATAGCAACAGACAACAGCTAATGTAAAAAGACGCAATCAGGCAGTCCTGTGCATACAGCAGCACATTGTGACAACAAGCAGTTAAAACAAGAGTCAGACACACAGAACCACATCCACCTAAAACCACATTCGCAGTCTAAATGAACTATGAACTTTCAGTTGTGGCACAAATCGAAAAATTTAACAGATAAAAAAAGACCCTAAATTTACAACCTACCGCATTTCTTGAGTTATTCTACATTTGGATCAGTCTGGGTCAAATCATCTAGTCCACGCTAATCCAGACATGCCACCCAAACCCACCACTGTCCCTGTCTACTTCACTGACAGCAAGAGAGGTGAGGGGGAGGGGAGGAGAAAAGCATGGCGAGGGAAGCGAAACAGAAGAAGGCTGGACTAGAGTGTGTGCGTACGTGTGTATGTGTGTAGAGGGGGTTCAGGCTGAAGAAGGAGGGGAAGTAAAAGGGGAAAGAAAAGGGAAGGCTGAACAGAGAGGAAGATTGGGGGATGTGGAAAATGAGGAGGGTGGAGGGGCAAGGAAAGAAAACGGATTAAGTGTGACAAAAAGGAAAAAACAGAGACTGAAGAATACTCAGGGTATGTCATTAGAGCTGACAAAATGTCACACAATCAAAGGCCTAACCAGTAACTGGGATATAACTAGCTAGCAGTCAGTCCATCAGAATGGAAGAAGCGAAAGGAAAGAAACACCACAGGACTGGTGCTGCACATGATCGCACATATTGTATAATCCGAAGCTCTGTGATATAATTTATACTTTCTCCAAAATAATAAATGCCAAAAAGCTTGTTTTTATACTGTTTTTCCACTTCAGACACAACTTGCATGTAGTGCTAGTGGACTGCCCTCTGTGAGAAAAAAAGACTAAGAGCCTGAATTGCTGAGTGGACCTCAGTGGCTTGGCAGGGTTGCTGTGCACAGACTGTGCCTTTGAATCTGTTAATGCTATATTTGACTTCACCTATAACTTTCTAGATCTATTTCATTGTAATCAGGACTGAGAGTCAAAACTGGAAAGCCGGTAAACATTGGTGGCGTATCAGTATGACGCATTATTTATGTCAACAGTGAAATGTGTACTTACAGAAGCTCCACATTTGACACGCTTTAGTTTTCTAATGAATTCTTCTACTTAAATCTACTTTTGTTTGTTTTGTCAAGTCTAAGAAATTCTTTTTAGAAAACATGAGACCTGGAGATCGAAACAGCAATATACCTTTTGAGATGACCTCTATGCCATCATAACACTAGGTGTCTCTGTTTTGCTTTGGTCTTGTTATGCATTGGTGGATAGCTGGATGAGCTACACCTGGGCAAGAAAGCCCAGCTTTATCATCTCCCTCCTTCCTGCAGACTGACTGGCTATGCTACAGTGAACTCTTTTAATTTAATTTAATTATTTTGCTTTCCATATATGCTGCCAGCCATCAATGCATGCATGATAATGCGGAATGTCTGATAAATACAAGTTATTTTAAATTAATCATATTGTTTTTACATCAAGCTGTGTCTTATTCCTTGCTATAGTTTATGAGACAGACTGTGGCACTCTTTTTAAAAAAAAAATAAAAATCTGTCTCTCACAGAGTGCCAACCTTCATTCAAGTACAATATTAAATTGCAGAGCACCCCTTTAAGTACTTTTTCCACACTGGGATATCACAATGATTTTGCTCCCTGGGCATAATTCAGAGTATGTGGCTTATTTGGCACATTCCACCAGTCACCTCCTCCAAATGTTCCATCTTTCCAAACTGTTAAGCATTTATTAAAGCAAATATTTTATTAAAAAGAAGAAAAAAAAGAGAACAGTAGCTTAAAGAGATCAGCAGATAAGCAGACAACGAGAGGCGGGATTTTCATGTTGTGTATCCGAGACAAAGAAGCCCTTGGTAGGGCAAGAAGAGAACAGAGATGTCTGTGAGAGTCCAGTGCTCTGTCCCACTCGCCCCACTATGACTCACAGTGGAGCTGGGCTCTGCCCGCACACACACACACACACACACAAATACAAACACACACACACACACACACACACACACACAAATACAAACACACACAAGCAAACAGACACAAACACAGCTGAGCATTTGATACAAGAATGTACTTACTTTACATGTGGACGCACTCACACAAGCAGTCAAGCAAACACAAAACCTCAAACATACAGAGTTGTATTATATGTGAGGATACACTGTAAGTACAACACATACAATTGAATTAGAAGTCCTGAGTGTGTGTTAGGCTTTAACTAATAGGGCAAATTAATTAAATTTCACATGAAACACTCATGATTAATAAGAAAACGAATTCTGTATTCTTAATAACATCTGAAATCACACATAATTAGCAATATGCTGATAAGAGCGCAACAAAATACTTAAATTTTCATGCACAAACATGGCAGTTCATATTCCAAATAACCAACAGTTTAAAGATATATCATGTACACTATTTCCTACAGTGAGAAAAGAAAGACTTACCTTGATAATTACAAATCAAAACCTCAGTTGCTTCCTCTCAGTTTCCTTGCTGAACCTCTTCCACCCTCTCTGCCTAGCACCTCTATGACACACCCTGAGCACATCTCACAAGCCTCCTCTCACACATGCCGCACTGCTTGTCTGCAGATCAGTGCAGAGCATGATTCCAGCGCACACATGCAGCAGACACAAACGTAGCGAATTTCAGCAACACAAATCCACATGTAAGCAGCACATGCTTTGCACACGCCCTGAATCAGCACTGAAACGCATGTCTCACACATGCTGCTGCAGACTTCACACACAGACACACAGACAGATGTTCAGCACTAGTGCTTGCTATGTATGTCTGAACGCTCTCCTTCCCTGCCATCATTTGCATCACTGTTACTATAACAACTAACTAAAAAAAAATGCTCCCGTCCTTTGCTGCCTCCCTTTCTGCTTCTACTGCAGTGTACACAAGTCTCTCTCTCTGCCTTACTTCTCTTTGTTTAGTCACCTTGGCTGCAGTTACTGAAAATACTGCTCTCTCTCGTCCTGCTTATCCTACCTTCCCTTTGTACCTGTCTGCAGATAGCTTTTCATCCAGATGTTCACTTACCCTCTATCTCCTTTCTCTTCAGCCACATTTTGAAAAGACTGCAGCGTCTAGCAGTCCAAAACTCAGTCACTTAGTAAAATAATAGTCGCTTAGCTGAGCCCTTCTGACAACCAGTTAACATGCATGTTGTACTAACTCCATCTAATGAATTACCTTCTCTCCCTTTCACTTCTGCTAATAGATTTCCATTTTCATCAGCTCGCATCTGTCCCTTCCCTTACACATGCCAGCACTATCATAAATTGGCCTTCATTTAATTGACTCAAGACATGTGCATGGCCTAGCCTAGCATCAAACCTAAACTCTCTTTAGAGAGAGAGAGAGAGTACAAGGCTTAACCTTGCTTGGTTTAATCAATTCTCATAAAAACCCGTAGCAGCAGGAGCCGACTCAGCAGCTGGCTGCTGGCAGGTAATGGGGACAAAGAAACACAGAGAAGCGTGAAATCTACAGCAATAGTATTTTCAAACCTAACCACGCACATAATACAAAAGAAGAAAAAAAATTTTTTTGATGATGCAATCAGGCTTTAAATGACAGATGTATTATATGCATTCATGTGAGTGTGACTACTCTTTTCTGCAAACAGGAAAAAGGGGATGAGCTACACAGCAGCAGAGGAGTAGGCATGGTATTTTCTGCTAGCTGCTAATCCCCCCTGCTTGGTTTCCATTGCCAACAACCTCTGGCAAACAATCAACTCCAACTTCACATAGTATGGCAAATGACAGTATGTTAAATATTGTACTAAGGATTATTGCAGGGACTACATGGGATTATTTTGTTAGAGGAAGGAGAAATAATCAGGGCAACCAGAAAGGCACAACAAAAATGCACAATCCACAGACATACAGATAGTAAACGCACTCTACCTTTCAGTCTTTTTAGATGAACTGGCACATCGCTCTTGATGCTCTTGCTGCTCTTGCTGTCATCCTCTGTTGACTCGCTGCGCACAAGAGTGGGGTCATTCTGGGCTAGCCAATCAGCTACTTTGCTCTCAGATGCCATCATAGCAGCCTGTAGGGTACTCAAGTCCCTTCCTCCTGCGCCTCCACTTCCTGCTCCACTCTTCTTGGAGCGAGATCTGTGGTGGTCGGGTGTGAACTTTGACACATGGTCTTTAATGGTGACTTTCCCTGGAGACGTGTTGTCAAACTCTATGGTAAAGGAGGCGTGACCTTGAGCTGTGGAGCAGACATACTACTGTGTCAGTCAGTAATAAATATACGTTTTCTAACTGAAGCACTTTTCTGAAAGACAAAATGCACATAACCAGATTGTGTAATTATACAGTAGTGCATGGACTTTTGCTCAAATACACTCAGATAAGCCAGTGCCTCTAGCAGAATAACTGCTACTTTGTCTGCACTCAATACACAGTGATCTTTTATTTGCGCCATAATAGATTTCTCAAAGGTCCAACATGAATAACTTGAAGAATACAAAACAAAAATACACCTGTTTTTATCAAGACATATCAAAAAGAATATATAGACAGTGAAGAGATATACTTCACTTTACCTGTAGTGATGTGACTGGCTGTGCCCTCAGTGTCCTTGGTAGGAATCTCGTGGATGCCGTTACTGGCCATGTGACCCTCCTTGGTGGGGATCTCAAAGTAACTGGACTCATGGGCAGTGGGTGCATGAAGGCCGCCCTCTTTAGCTTTCTCCCCTCGATGTGCCTCTTTGCTTTCTAAGTTCAGAAAATACCAAAAGATTTGTTAGAAAATTGATCAAATTTGGGTAGGCAACAAATATTTGACATCAGTGGATTAAAATTAAACCAGCCAACCTGCGCAAATCTCAGATAAAATTAGATGGTGAGATTTTATTTTGGGATTGTGTGATTGTCATGCTCTCTCAGGGTTGTAGAAAGTGAAAAATTCAGTGAACTGCTTTTGAAACTGTGGTATTACATCTAGGAGGTTTTAGAGAGTATTTGCAGAACTATCCCACAGCACTGTTTTAGCTAATGTGCTGTTGCTCTGCACATATATCTTTTTTTTATGAAAAACACAAAGCTTCTGGTACCAAAAAATTTCTATGTTGCCTAAAGGCTGCATATACTCAGCTTCTATCTAGACCACAGAAATAGACGAATACTAGATTTTTCAAGAATATGAACGTCAAAAAATATTGAAAATCAAGCCATTTGTGACACAGATCAATCCACTCTGGGTTTGTTCTTCAGCTAGTGTTCATGTGCACATCAACTTTCTGTTTCTCATTTTCACTTTCTCTCACTCTTAAAAAAAAAAGAAAAGAAAAAAGAAGTAGTGCTGGTATAACTCTTTAAAACCTGATTTGGAAGGACTGGCAAAATGGAGCACTTTTTTTCTCATTTGTCTGTATTAGCAAACAGACCCTCTGTGAGATCTGAATATGACAAATGATACTTTCAGAAATTAGAAAGGCCATCTGCTTCATGTTGGGGAGCACATGTAGGACCATATGGCAATTGACTAAAAAGAAACAAGAAACAGAAACTGTCTGCACAATACAAGAGTGAGCAACAGTGAATACATTTCTAATAAAATATTTATTTTAAATATATCACAGAGCTGCTTAATGACTTAAGAGAGAAAACAGGAAATTCCAAAAGGCTAAATCTCTTAGTTAAAAGCTGCATTTTCCACTTCACTTTACTTCCTTCAGCTCAGTTTAGTTGATTTTATTTTATTTTTTTAAATCTCTTTGAACCTATCAGTGACTGCCGCTGTAAGCGGCTCAGCAGTTTTGGAAAGATTTACAACACAGATTTAGACTGAGAGCAAATATGATGTACTAGATCAAACATGTGCAGTGATGCTTAAGACTCAATGACTTTACTGAGAACATAGTAATACCATTCAACTGAGACAGAACACATGGTTCAACTTTCAAACAGCAGTGCTACTACACTGTTCACACTGTTCACAAAGAGACAAAACAATATAAACAGCAATAGCTCTTCCTTTAAAATTCTGATGAACTCTACCCACTTCCTCTATCTCACTCATGTAAAGAGTGAGTTAGTGTGAACATAAGTAATCTGAGAATCACCTACATTAGTCACTTCTGCAAATTAAAGAACTCCAATAATAATTTTAATGTAATTTAACCATTAAGTTCAAACTAACTGCTGAATGTGTTCCAGGATTTCTGTTGGCCTAACGTTACAACACCAAACCCCTTCTCCTTTCACAGACTTGAGAGCTGAAGAGATTTTACCTGACCGATAGCTCTTAAATGATCTGCTGGCAAAGTAAAATATTAGATAAACACAAAGCTGAGCCAAATTGAAAGCCTTTTACCAGCTCCATTACTTTAAAGTGTATGGATGAGAAAGTGACACTTACCAAAGAATTGGAGTGTGGTTGGCTAATGATTGCTGCAGTGTACACTTAGTGTGGTCTGTTTGGACACTGTGTCTATAAAGTTGTGTGTGTGTGTGTGTGTGTGTTGGGAGGAAAGGGGGAGCTGGTGCAATGGTGTAACCCAATCAGCTTGAGCAACAATACATGAGGAGGGGAGGGTAGGGGACTCTGACAGCACAGCCTATTCAGAGCCAAAGATAAAAAGACACACACTAAATTTAACCGAAGTACACATGTATGCTACAAAACACACAAACAACAGAATCGCTTCCTGCCCCCAAACCTCTCTTTCTCACTTTCACTTCCTCCTAAATGTCATATCTGAAACAAATGATCTATTAGAGGAAATACCCATGCAGGTAAAGCCACAGCACTTAAAATAAAATGTCCACTGATAACACACTGATAAATATGCACACCACGTCACAATCCAACATTTTAATATTCATTTTTTAAAAGCTGATGCTGGGGAGGGTAAATGTCTTTTACTCACCCGCTTCCATAACTGAAGTAGCCAATCCCATTTGGCTGATGTTCTGGAAACCTTTTTTTTTTCGTTTGGTTTTAAATCACCCCTCCACACTTTTGCAGATTTACTCCAAACTGACGAGCTTTTCTACTCTCACTTCACCACAAAAATACGACACTAAAATCCACAGAGTGACGAGAATTATAGAGGATAGAAAAGCACCTATAACTGACTGTTAAAAGAGCTAAAACAAACAAAAAAACAAACAACCCCCCCACCACCAAAGTCTTCTTTTGCCGACTGGCAAAGATGTTGCCAGACTATCCATCCAGATGTAGCGAGAGATTTGAGGATGCTTCAGTCTGCTCCAGTGTTTTTTTGTGTTGGGTTAACCTCCCCCCACTCCTTCTGGTCCACGCTAAACCAGCCTGGCACAGACTGATTTTTTTTTTGTATCACTGAGCTGTTCCACTATTCCTCTAATCCTGTTACTATGACTATCGGCTTCTAGTTAACGTTCCCCCCCTCAGTCCAATGGTCACTGTCTACTTGCATAGTGCGGGCAAACAGACATACATGCATACATGCTATGAAAAAGGCCTTTGTGTGAACTTGGACTGTCACAAATGCAAACACACAGGCTAGCTGGACATCACCCCTTCAACACAAAGAAAGCAAATAAACAGAGCTGGAGGACATTACGATGACTTAAGCTACTGATTCAACTTAACATAGCATCTTTAATGTATTAACTATTTAACAGCAAAGTGTCTATTCACAGTACATTGTAACTACATACTATAAACAATAAAACACTTTTAAATGTTTTGCTTGAAATAAAGATGCAAAAATGTAGCAAATAGAAGCTTCATTTAAAATACTGAAACTGCATTTCCCAACATAGAGTATGAAATGAAACTTCGACATCATGTCTTTTTGTAAAGCAGTTACCAGTAAAAACATCTTTTACAAACCAACGCCAACTACACAAAGTTTACTATAATATGTGGAAATCACTTGATATTCTTACAACTATGTTCTGAAAATATAACACTGTCATTGTAGATGTTTACTGCTTTCTGTATAAGCCAAGAAAGCATATGTTTGCGTTTGATCTCTGAAAGTGCAAAATAATTCAAAATTTCAAAGCCTTCTACCTGAGGTGGAGCTGTCATGCTTTTTTGTGGATGTCCTGTTTTCCTGTTTGAAGGAATTCTCATCATCTGCATCCCCATCCCCCCACCAAGACGGCTGGCCGTACAGGGGGGTCCCACGAGGCAGTGCTGTAATATCCCCTGGGGCAAATGTTCACACAAATACATTTTAACAAAGCCTTGCAGTGAGTCTACATGTTACTCTGTGAAGGTGAGTGTTTTTCTTACTGACTTTATATACTCATGTCATATCTAAATAAACAGTTCACTGAATCACGTTGCACCAAAATTAACCCAGCTGCTACTTGCGTATGTCTGTGTTTGTGCTTTAATTCCCCGTAGTCGGGTCTTGCAACACTGACCTATTTTCAAAACTTTAGCCAGCTTGAATGAACACGCATTTGAACATTCAATGTTTTGGTCCCTTTCTCTATCAGAAACAAGTGATGAATATAAAAGAAAGGCTTTCCATTTGCCTCCCTGTTCTCATCACACTATAAGACAAGGTACTATGCTCCAGTGGCAACTCCTAAACTGAGTAAGGACATCTCGTCAAGTTCTTTGCATTCTTTCCTCATCTTAAGCCTTTCCCCCCCGTTAAAATACCCTTCACCCAGCAATGTGTTAGTTTAAACATAGTATATCCAGATAGTTATAGACCCTTAGTGCCAAATTGGTTACAGTAAGTAGGGCTAAGCTATATAAAATCTACTGAACATGTGTTTACTGTAAATTATAATATGTGGGTGAGGTCTGGTACTGCAGCAGTAACACTGTCAGACTGCATCCTCATGAATCACAGCATGAGTATCATTTAAAAATTGAGTGGAAGCTCAGGCCACACGCAAAACTGAATGTATATCGTTGCCTGTTTAGTTCCAAATTTATGTCTGTGTATCTTACTGCACATTACAGAAAGCAGAGCTGGGATGTTGGTTTGCATTATTCATTCAATCTGACCCTATTACTGCTTAAGCTGTCTGTAAACCCAAGCCCTCTATGGCCTTGTTTTAACATCTGGAGATTAACCAGAAACACTGCTAGTACCCCAACATGCCCACTGATGTCACTTATTAGGGACACCCTCAGATCTAAGCCATCTTCATTACACACAGCGCCGGGCAGCAATTTTTCCTGTGACCATGTCCACCCCCTACTGGCCTAATATAAAACCTTACCACACTTAAATTACACAATATTCTTATTTTTAAAAATGATTTCTTATTTTTTTTAAAAACAACAACAACAAAAAAAACCTGACAAACACTAAACCAGGGTTGGGGAACTCATGGCCTCAAGGGCCGATTTCCTGCAGGTTTTAGATATCACCCTGGGTCAACATGCCTAAATCAAATGATTAGTTCATTACCAGGCCTGTTGGGATATGTTAAGGAGGTAATTTAGCCATTTAAATCAGCTGTTTTGGATCAAGGACACACCTAAAACCTGCAGGACAGAGGCCTTTGAGGCCTTGAGTTCTCCCACCCCTGCACTAAATGATGACATGAATATGAATCATGCTCTCTCAGGGTTGTAGAAAGTGAAAAATTCAGTGAACTGCTTTTGAAACTGTGGTATTACATCTAGGAGGTTTTAGAGAGTATTTGCAGAACTATATATCAGAACATACATTTTCTACTTGTTAATATCAGCATAAAAACATTATTAAACATTTGTATTGCTTTTGTGGCCTTTTTAGTCCCAGGGCTACTTTTGGATCGCCACAAAATTAAAATTCAACTGAAGATATCTTTATTCATAAGAGAAATTTGTAAATTTAAAGAAACTGCAGACTAATTTACTTTTGTTTTGTCTCTTACCTCCTATCCTCTCCTCAGCTTTGTGAGTGTCCACAGGTTTGGCAGACGACTCTTTGGAGGAAGTGACCCCATCCGTGACTTTGCTCTCCCCTGATTTAGTGTGGCTGGGGGATCTATGTGCCTTTGTTGGGGTCTTAGTGGGAGATTTGCTTATGGTTGTGGTGCTAGCAGTTTCACCAGTCGATGGTTTCTTGCTGAGTTGGAGGCCAATGGTGAACTTTTCATGCTAAAGGGAGAAGAAGAAATGGACAAATAGAATGAATAGCCATATACGTATAATAGAACTGAGAAACATGACCATGTTAGTATGACGGTCCTCACCTTTAGAGCCTCCTCAGGCACAGTGAGTTCTCCTCTCACCACCGTAAACAGGTTGGTATGTGAAACACAAAGGTTAAGGAAATACGGGCCATCATAGCACAACTAGGACATAATTACAGACACTAATGCAAGCTCACAGGTGGGGAAGCACAAAGCAGGTATGGACCTGCGCAACCAGGTTAAAGAAATACGGTAAAACTAATTTAAATGATTCAAATATTTTCCCTATTTTAATTAGAAAATAAAAATAATAATCTAAAAATGCTAATCTATTGAAAGAAATGAATCATAATTCCCTACATATTGTTATAGACTGCTGAAGGTTATGGGGTGTTGGGCATGAGCTTTTTTGGTAGAAGTGGTAGAATTCAACTTTTTAACTTGCAATAGTGTCTTCTACTATGTTTATAGGTCACAATACAAGTTTGGCACCTTAGTGAGAATTAAAAATTTTCCTCAGCATGCTCTTTAAAAAAGGTAAACCTAATGCTTGTTGTGTGAGGGGTGGACAGATTAGTGAAGGATATCATATCCAAACCTCAGCTTGTCCTCTAACTTCAGAGTGATGTACATCTGCTCCTGAATGCGGACATCGTTTACAAAGGTCTGCAGTGAGAGGGTACAAAAAGGCAGTTATTTAAAGAAATGGTCACAGTAAACAACAGCTGTTACCAATATGTGCTATAGTACTATGGTTCACATCTTTCTTTCTTTATATTTATTTTATTTTCATCAGCTAATAACATTCTAATAATGCTTTTTTCTTGTATGTTTGTTGTTTTGTTTTTTACTTGAGGCCATTATAAATCACCAAAGCTCACAACAGGGACAGCTTTATTATTCTAACCAACAATTCAACATCTAAGGATATTCAGGTTAATAACATTCAACAAAGTACATGACAAAGCTCCAGATTTATAAATTAATCTAAAAACAGATGATGTTAAGCATTTCTGCAAAATCAAATAAATCAGTCAGCCATCCGTGTCTCTTGCTTGTTAAGAGGTTAAACTAATGGATGGATAAAATGATTAACCGATTAGCAAAATAGCAGCAGATAAACTTTCATTTAGTCAACAGGGATTTTTATATAGGAACTAAAACTGGTCATGATAGTGTGGATTAAATGCCAAAGCAAATGAAATCCTGTATTTCTATCTTTTGTTTGCAGTTTTGCTTTCCATCTCTCTCCTTCTCATATCCCCACACAACCCTTTCACCCTTTTTTCATTCTGTACAGCTCTGGGAAAGATTAGGTTTCACTGGATTGCCAATGAAAATCTATTACACTTGCACTCCTGTTGTAATAAAACATTCCTGTCTTCTCTACAGTAAGATGAAATCCAAATATTTTAACAACACAGCTATAAAATTACTTCAGAAAGACACCAAATGGTGATACTGTCCAAACATAGCTTTTCAGACCATGGCAAACCTCAGCAGTGACTGAGTCAGCAGGGGAAAACTTCCTCTAAATCCCGTCAAAGAAGTTGGATGGTTAATGACACAGCAGGAAGCGGCTCTGACTCTGGCTTCCTGTCTGAGAGCTGGAGAGGATGTGAGGGGCATTGTGCATATGTGTCTAATCTGGTTGGCTGTGACTGAGTACGAATCATTACACATGACTAACACCATGTGGTAGCTGTGTGTTACCAGGTTTTACTGAGTCAAAAAGACAGAGAAACCAAGAATGACAAAAACAAATATAAATGTGTTCCCCGCAATTCTGACATGCACCATGTTAGCATCAATTATGGTGTGTATTATGAAGTATTTTGTGATGAATATACTGCTCAAATTTTGGTATCAACCACTTGAAACTAATCCAACTTGGATATTACTTCACTACTTATTACCCTAAATATGCAAATAATTATGCTTTTGTCCACACATCTTCCATCTTATGCAGAAAAACATCACACATCTACAACAAACTTATTAAAACTTTACAAAACTTGTTCTGAATTTCCATTCCTGCAATAAGAAAAAATAACTTTTGTCAAATTTTTAATGCTTACTCTTTATTTCATCTTCCAGAATAGCATTCTTTCAGCCAGCTCACGTTTCCATGTGTATTTCAAGTAAGCAAACATCATAGCATCAGAATACACTGACAGCTTTTTTTCCCCCCATTGTCTTCTCATAAACCCTTTAGGGAGAGTCATGTAAATCAATCAAGGTAAGAAAACAGGTCCTGTGTTTTATTGGCAAATTGACTTCTTAATTAATGTTCATATCACAAAGCTTGCCCTTAAGTAGCAATTTGCATAATTGGGTTTAGATTCAAATTGATCCAAGCCTTGATATGAATCTTCATTTACAAGGAGATTGATTAGCAGCAGAAAAAAAGAAGTTCCCAATGACTTTCAGAAATAACCCAATTTCTAACCTTATCTCTCCTACTTTTACCTTGGCAGTATTGAATGCTTTGTTTCTTTGTATCTATTGGTCTCTCTCTATATTTTTCTCTATCCTTTTATTATCTTACTCTCCCCATCTGTCATCCATGCTCTCCCCTTTTTCTCCTTTGCATTTTCACTCTATACCCTCTTCTAGTCCTTTTATTTTGATCCTTAATCCTGTCCTTAGTGTATTTTGGTGTTTGTACTCACCCCATTCAGACTGCCCAGATCCTTAACCTTGTGTTCATCAGTCCCAGGCTCATAGTTGATGACTGCATGCTGCTTATCCACACTGCGCGACTTCACACAAAAACATACAAACATGAAACATTAGCAAGTGGTAACAGCTGTTAATGTGATTATTGACATCTGGAAATCAAAATATAGTGTGATTGTTGGCTTTACTCTTCATGTGTGCTGACAGATTCACAGGTTCTTTAAACATCAGGACAGTAACTGTTTCATACATAAACTATTAGAGGGCTGTATGTCACTGAACCAGAATAAGCTACACAATGTTAAGCCTTTGTGGAATTATCAGAATCCATGACAATGTCAAGAATATAACTCTGATGGTAAATATCAGGGTTACTGCATATGATATCTACTATCATATCAACTTTAAGCATATCAGCAGGTATTTCAAATGCCGTGACGGGGCTCTTTCTAATCATTTGCATTTGTGCACAGCTGTACACACACTTTGCGCACACACACAGCAGACAAAGAAGAGCAGTGGAATAGTAACTGGAGATTAGAGGTAAAATATTGATTTTAGCAGACTGTTAAGGATAAACAGTTCCCAATAGAAACGCTGCAACCTTCTGCATAGCTAAAATAAATTAAAAAAAAGATGGCAAGAGCCTCAGAGAGAAATATGCTGTGGAATTTGTTAAATATGTCTCATGTATCAATGCCACAGTATGTATCTGAAGAATTGCAATGGCACTGACTGGTTAGAAAATTTGCTATAGTCAGATGTCTATTGCAAAACCCTAAATCTATAAAAATGCAAATAAAACAGGAAAACCTGGAATTATTTTGTGTGAAAACATCAGTGTTTTCATTTTGATTTTAATGTTTGAGATAAAAAAAAAAAAGTCTGCTGGATCTGGGGTTGATGTTAAGCAAGTCATTTCTCAATGATTAGCTCATCTGGGAGTGACCACATTTCTTTTGCCAGCCTTAAAGCTCTCCATCGCTGACAAATACAGAGGTTATATCTGGTAAATATGTGAACAAGTGTAAATTCATTCTATTTGTCCAAGGCTTATGTAAGGGTTCAAAATTTTAACAATGCAGATGTCACAGAAAAAAGGACCAAAACAACACAGATAACAACAGGACTGTACATACTCACAGAGGTGATTGGTGATGAAACACAGGCAACAACGAAATGCAAGTGGAAACAATCAAGCATAGGTGAAACAAATGAGGGCAGGGCAGACAAATACAAAGGAGGGAAAATATAAAAGTCACAGATACCTTAGGCGCCATTAAAAATAGAACGAATAATAACTAAAATAATCAAAGACTAAGTAATTTCTGCAATGAAGCAAGACAGACAATAGTCACTTTATTCCACTGAAATCAGCCAGTGCTGAATCTAATATTCACTTCTCATCTGACTTTCCTATAACCCATTCACTCCTTGTTTAAACAAAAAAACATACTCGTGCTGAAGAAAAAATGTTAAGATAAAGCTGCAAGGCTTAGTAAAGCCAAGGGAAGCAACTCCACAGGGCCAACTGTGAAAGCGATTACTTTAGTGAGATTAGGCTAGATCAAACAGGATAGAGACCAGCTGAGCTGCTCATTGTACAGAAGAGAGGACTCATGCTGCTATACTCAGACACACTTGAAAACCGACAGAACATATGCAAAGCCAAGCCACATCCTTGAAATGTTTAATTCAGGAAAAATTATTTGTAGCAGTCAAATTATTATCATAAAGATGTGTATTCCTGTATTCACTAGACACATTCTCTGTTCAATAAGAAAATAAGAGCTAGGCGTTTCAGATCATTACCCTTAGTTTGCAAATACCACAACTGTCAAAAACAATGTAACACAAACACAGTTTGACTGATGGGGAAAACAAGCTCATTTTTCAAGCTGACAACACAACATCTACAAAGCACTTACGCAGATCACTCAAGCAACTGTGTGATAATTCTCTGTCATATATTCACTTGTATTTGATATTCTATCTGTGAGTGTGCATTACTGTTTTATTTGGTGCATGACACAAGCAGCCTTAAACCATGTGATGATGCCTTGGCTTGTGAAAACAGTCACATGGAGGGTAACTGTAAGCTGTTTCACATGTGCTGTCCAAGCACACGAATATACAAAACCAATAATGTCTGTAACTTGGAATAGCTCCCTTATCTTTCTCTGGTTCCAAACACATCACAGGGATAGAATTACAAAAAGACGACACAGAGAAAGAAAAACCCACATACAGGACCTGAAGACACGCAGGTCATCAAACACACATTAAGAAACCATTTGAAGAAAAGAAAGAGATCTTTTACAACTCAAAGCAAAGCAAACAACCTGTTTTACTTAACTACTGAAGGCTGTGAGAAACCAGACTGTAAAGGCGTGATATGATACCATCGGAACTGCAAGTACTTTCCAAGTTTTATGGATGCGATGACATAAGTAAGATATCAAAGAGTTTGTTGTATAATATATAATTTTTAAATAATTTTCCAGAAAAAGTTATATATTTGGCAAAAATCAATCTCAACTTTAATCTTTGCTGCATATGCATTTCACTCAACACATGACCTCTAAATTATTTTAGCTGCATAATGCTTAGAGTCCTTTGTTTTTTAGCATTAGCAAATCTACACTATTAAACTCATAAATTGGTTACATTTTAAACAACTTTGAAAATTCGATTTGATTATCGGAACATTTGTCATTCAACTAATGCAAATTACATACAGAAAATCAAATTTTCGGTGTTGTTAGAGGTTTTGTATAGAAAACAGAAACTAAAAGCAGACAGAAGTGTATGTGTGATGCACAGTGTAAACAGTGAACAGAAAATATCTGCTGACTCAGGATCAGTGAGTCCTAAACAAATGTGTTTTTGACAATCATACTTTCTGACAGACTCTGGTGGCAATGAAAAGTTCTCTAAAAATGTCATGTCATAACTGGAGTGCTGTAGCCATAGATGAATACTCGATCCACAACAGCACACATCAGATAAGATCTAACTCAAGAGGTATCTGCCCCACTTTCTATTATTAGTGCAGTGACCAGAGGTACACATGAGCATCCACGTGGTCTCTCTGGATGCATGCACAGCTGCAGCGACATCAACATACTGACATATAATCAACCTCTGCTACTTTAAGAGCAGCACCATGAGCAATGTGTGCTATTGTTGTTGCATCCTTAGTACAGTTAGTGCACTGTCCAATGAAACAGGTCAATGTGAACACCGCAGCTTACTTCTAAGTCTGAAAGAAATTTCTAGGTAAGGTCCCATCTATGGGTACAGCAGTTTTCATGATCTCTTAATAGTAAAATCAAGCAGGTTTTTTTGGGTGGTTGTTTTATTGAGGCTTTTTTTCAGTGGAAAAAAAAAAGTCTTTACCTGTAGCATGAGCTCGCAGTCATCTCGGCCTACAAAGATCATTTCCCGCGGGAGTCGGTGGCGAGTCCCACCGCTGCTAACCAGAAACCAGGAGGTCACACTCATCTTTGCACCCTGCAGCAGCCTCTCATGCAAACCTCCTGAAAAGAAACGCAGAAGATTAAGCAATCTGTGATTCAGTGACCACAGTTTAGATATGGTTGAATCCACATCAAAATGCCAACTCGGCAAAAACATTTGTATAGAATTAAAATTCAAAGGTCACAACTGTAATCCTGGCATTTTTCCTCATAATCCAGAGCCAGTCTCCAAAACAAAACCAAAAAACTCTTCTTAGAATCATGCAAGTCTTACATGCTAAATGAATGTTGATACATCAGATTTCAAAAATGAAATCTACAAATATGTGTGGATAATTTTTATAAAAACCATATATAAACAACCCTAGGAGGAATTGTTTTGCACCAACAGTATTATTTAAAATAATAGATAACAAATAAAAAAGAATTAAATAATATTTGTTAGCATAACCTGTGGAGATCACTGATCAAGATTTTACTTATCAGTGTACTACAGCATTCAAAAGTAAGCAAATGTAAGCAAAAGTCATAATTTGATGTTGGTGAACTCTACTACACACCTCTGCTCCAGGTAGCTCACTGTAGATAGACCACTGACAGCACAACACAGCTACGCCATCCTGAAAAAGATGAAGAAACCATTTTTTTTCCTTCTTTTTGACTTATTCTCACAGATTCAGGCAATCATAGATTTTCTATCATCATGAAAAATTTGTAAACTCATATGACAGAAAAGATCAGGAAGACATCAGAGATGGACTGAAAAAAAAAAACTCTTTCACAACTCTTTCCATCTTCATTTTGTTTTGCTCGTAGGGGGAATGAGATCGAGTGGGCGGTCTTGCAATGTGATGCCTCTGTCTACGCCTGGAAATGAACACTGGGCCAGCCAGTAAGACACATCCTCTCTCTCTTTCTCTCTCCCTGCCTTGATCACTGCCAGATGTTAGAGGAGGAAGTGATGTAGATTTGTTGGCTGGCCGGCCCATCAGGACATTTATTTTCCCTCCTGCCTCCCTCCTCCCCTCGCTCTCCTTCAGATGAGCTAAAAACGAGGTCAAAGCCAGCCACTCTTACTTTCTAACTGCCTGGGCCTGAAACTATAGCATTAAGGAGATCTAACCAATGGGCTGCTGACCTCTATACCTATTTTTAAAGTGATTGAGTATGCTAGAAGTTTGGTTTGAGCGACAGACTGAGTGGCTGTTCCTGTCTGAATAAGTAACAGGGTGTAAAATATGAGGCTAAAGGGACATTTTAAACCAAACTTTAGCTGTAACTAATGTTATATCAGCTATGAAATCTAATTAAAATACTGTTGTTCGTGTGGGGTTTGGACGGTTCTAGAACATTTCCTAAGTAATTATTCCAAATTAAAAATAAGTTTCCAAGCTTTTGACAATAATTTGAAGTGGCATTCAAAGAACCAGAGCTCTCTGTCGTGTGTAGAAAGTGCCAAGAAAAACCCATCAGAGTGGGAATTAAAGATTATTGAGCTAAGCTCTTGCTCACTTGACCTCTTAAGTACTTAGTATACCAACTCAATAATCTCTTGGGTAAAGTTTTAATCAACTACACACCTCAGTTGTTGCATGACACTGTAGGAAATATGGGTTGGGAATAGGACTGTATCAGCAGCTGTCTGTGATGTAAAACAGATCAGCTTTCATCCCAGTAACCACTCTGAATATCGGACAGCTTTACATACTGAGTGAAAGATTTAACAGTACGTTTTAGAAACTTGGTAAGTATTCTAATACAAGTAATGTGCTGCAACAAGCTGCGATAGAGAGAAGCACTTTTCAAGAAATCACATTTTGACAACAAATGATTAAATCTGACATATGATCTTTATACATTTTCACATGCAGTTATCAGGAGCAAACATAAGAACCTCCAACGACATATAAAGTGATTTACACAGCTTGTATCGGTCACTTCTGCACTGCGGTGTTTTAGTCGCTTGCCTCAAAGTTGCAAAAGGTTTTACTTGACACCCATCCAATTCATGTTGCTAAGGGTTATTTATTACACAACTTCTCTTCCTTTTATTTTAGTATAATAACCTCATGTGAACTGTGATGTTAAAATAAAACTAAACCCATTTAAAACATTCCCATCTGCAAAGTAAATAAGATTATTATCATATAATCAATCCAGGACAAGCGCTAATGATCAGATTCCAACTCATGATGTTCTGCTTACATTGCATGCATCACCTGCTTGGCTAACAGGTGGCACAATTTGTATTCACAAACCTGCAGGTACATGTGAACATTATGTGGCAGATATTACAGATAACTGACAGAGATGGTGTTTGGATGCACCTCTAGTGCAACCAAACCCAGCAACAGAGTTGCCATTGAACTATAATTGTTTGTGGTTTCCTACTCGACTGTAACTAAAGCATCACAGAGCTGCCTGTCTCAATAACCACTGCACACTCACACCAGAATGCAAGCCTAATGAGAATGTGGTTAAATAGTCTGGATGCAATTCATACCAGTCTCCTTTATGGTGCCAGTAAAAAGAAAAAATCTTCTCACCATTACACATGAAAGACGTGGCACAGATGGAGGAATGCAGTGGTTGGTCTGAAGAAGGACACATAGCTGAGAGGGAAATATTATCAGTTCTGCATGTAGCCTTTACAGTCTCTATAATAAAAAGGGTGAGTGCGAGTGCATCCAAATAACAAAAAAATATACTAGAAATATTAGAAAAGTCCTTGTGTTTTGCACGAAGCAAAGCGAAGTGTAACGCATAGCAGGAAGAAGGACAAAAATGTTTCAGTGTTTACATATTTAAACACACTGTTTAAATATGTAAACACTGGAGTGGAGATGTAGTTAACATCTCCCCTCTATGTTTTCAGCAGCATTTACTACTGGGGCTAATAAGGAGAAATAGTGACTCATAGGTTTTGAAAGGAACTTCCCATCCCCCAACCTGCACTTATACGATCTCCAGCACACTCAATCTCACACACAGACGCCCAAGGACTGAAACAGGAGGATTATTCTAAGATGACTGTGAATTCTTTGTATAGAGGAGATACAGGAAGCATGTGCAGCACTTCTCGTTGCAGATACTCATCTTTGCATCCGCAGAGCACAATTAGGTCGTTTTTTGATTTGCTGATCTGAATTAAAAAAACGTTTGTTATCTATAACGAGCCTGCTCACTGACTTTTAGAAAATCGAATTTAACTGCACTTATAGGTGGATGTATTTCGGACCAGAAAACTTTGACACGAATGACCTAATCATAAACGCTGAAGGGCGTCAGGAAGTGATGTCAGTGAGCACCAGTTTATTTATTGCCATCACCTATTGACATCACCTTTTATTTTTTTGTGTGTACTGGCCTGCTGCTCTCCACGTAGCATCTGGTTGGAGTGTGTGTCCTAGGATGATGCAACAGCTGGGTAACCATTAGAAAACACTCATCTGCTTTTCCTCTCTAACTTTCCAGATGTCACATCAACTGCCACAACCATGACAGCTGACTCGCACCACATCACACACCGAGACATCACACACACATACGTGCTAGGCAAATGGAGCGGCAGACAGTAAGAGGGAGAGGACGAGGGGGAAAGAGATGGGACGAGCACAGAGAGACAACTCATTCTTTCGTCACACTCATTTCCACATGGTCTTATGATAAGAACCAAACTTAGCACTTCTAAGGGCGTGGTTGCATGCCTGCTTATAGCCTGTATGTAGATCTGACAGCAGTTAAATAAAATGAAAAAAAAAAAAAAATGTCACGTTTGCTCCTTATTCACTGATATCAATAAAAGTAGTGATTACATTAAAAAAAAAAAAACATTTCAGGCACTTGTTGCTCTGATTTTTTATGCCTGGTTGGTCTTTGTTTGGCAGACATGAGACAATGCATCTAATGTTTACAACAGCTGAGGCTGATTGTCCGAATATAAACAGCACTCAGTAGTTACAGTAGCTTCAGCACTTACAGGCCCTTGGGGTAAACAGACAAAGAACAGAGCAGTAGCTGTACTGAATTAAACTCTGGTCACTCTGACTGATATTATAAACAATATTATAGCTTCACAGAGAAAGCAAAGATGGTATGTGGTGTTCTGGAGTACCTTGAAGGTATTAAACGAATAAAAGAATAATACTGGCAGACAAAATGAACAGCAAAGCAGCCTATTATTGCAATAATACCAATGAAAGATCTGTGAGGGCTTTCCGATCGATGTCAATAAATAATAGGTCAGAGACGCTGAATCAGACTTGCAAGCTTTGTGATGTTTTTGTGCAAAGAGTCCAAAGGACCCTGAAGGGTGTAAATAACAAACCAGGGGAACAGACTCAAGATGAGACGGTAACCTTCGGACAAACAGACAAAGGCTTTTCTATCCCCCGATGGCTGAGACGACTACATACATACAGACATGAAAGTGTGCAGTGGAGGACTGCAATCTATTGTTCATCTAAAAACCAGACAAAATGAGTATCCCAGCTCCTACTCTGATATAATAATATACCACACAATTTCCACAAGAAAAAAAGATTCTGTCGATAATATCAGATATGTTTTATTGCTCTTGGGAAAAACAACCAAGAATTATGTTTTCATCTCCTTTTAAAACGTTCCAATGGATACCACTTCGATTTAACAGAGTTAAAGTCCTCTCCTTTCAAAATCATTCCCTGCCAGGCAATGGCAGATTTACTGCATATTTATTTATGTTTTGATATAAGAACATGACACCGCTGTCAAACATGTTTAGGGTATGTCTAATGTAAGAGAAATGAGTATATCGGTATCAGTCCAAAGCACCAAGTTTCAACACTTTGGCTAACAAGGACAGCCAGTCAATAAATTAGGTTCTATTTAAGAATAATTAAATGATACAGTAAATCAAAAATGTTTTTAAGAGAACACAAAGGAAGACGATATGGCTGATTCAGAGAAACCATTCTGGGATATTTTTATTGTTTGTGACATGACATTGGCCTGCTTTACTTTCTCCTAATAAAGGAAGAATAGCCAGTAAAATCAAAACACTGCCTTTCCAAATTATGTTGAAAGTGATCTCCTTACAGTCTGATGTAAAGCCGGATTCTACAGAGTATATTTTGACATCCATGATAAACATGTCTGAACTTTGGGTTTATTATCATAAAAAGACTGAATTCAGTTTGACAGTGTGTATTCCAGCCAAGGATGCTCTTCCAACATCTAAACCCTGCTTAAACAGCAAGAGCCAAAAGAAAAAAAGGACTGAGCCAAATGAGGCTCTTTTAGACACACGTGCACACACATATACATCTAAAGTAAACAAGTGCTTAATATTTCATTTAATCTCAAACTGGACTATATATCCAACAAAAGCATAAGTATGTATTATTATGTAAGACCTTTCATAATGTTTTTAAGAATTCTTTCTTAATATTTGACTTAGGGAGGTAATGCCTCAATCTACAGGCTATAACCATGCTTTCTTAAATAAAAATGTAAATATTAATATATAGTAGTAGATAATAGTTTACAGAGAGATAAAAGATTGACTGGAGAGACAGTGACTAATCAGTCTCCAAGCAGGAAAGCAAGAGGTACTGCAGGATGCTGACTGTCAAAATTAGAGGAAGGTGATTGCCCACTAGCTCAATTACATGGATATATAATTTTTAAAAAACTGCTATATCCAATTGGCTGACCTTTAACATCAAGCAGCAACCTACAAGTGCAAAGTCCATCCAAAACTTTTAATGAGAGAAATCCTAATATTCTATTAGTACATTAATTTGCTCTAATTGGTAGCATTAGCTGATAACCTTGAACTGCCAGAATAACTGGCTTCAAAACACTGGTATGGCAGTTTTTGTCACAGCCAAAATGCTAGTGATGAGGATTCAAAACCATCTTTGACCACTGTGGTTAATAAAGTAAAGTAAATGTGTATGTAAAACATCTTTTCACATCTTAACTGGTTCAAAAATAGACTATATACCCACATTAATCTAATGTGACAGAATCATAGCACCATGGCAGGACATAATAAATCATTATGGGCAGTGTAAGTCAGCAGAAACTTGGGTGTGCCTGTGCAGCTATGGCTTTATGTGTAGTTGATGTGGCTTTTACATGCAGCATGTGGGTGAAAAAAAAACTGTCCAATGCAGCAGAAAAGACCATATGGTGTAGAAAAGCAGGCACACACACACACACACACACACACACACACACACACACACCACAAGAGCCATCGGCAAGAGGAACAAACAAGCAAACACCATCATTTAGCCAGCATCCATCCTGACTGCTTCATTGTTGTTACCAAACACAACCCAGCACACCCTGGCCTTAAGACATAAACCCACCACATGCTTAGTGACCCTTGTGTTCAAAATGAACTACAGCCCTCCTTATGGAAATGTAACCTTTATAGAATGTGGAGAACAGGATTAATAAAAGAAGAAAAAAGTATTATTCATGATGAATGTAAGGAGGAACATCAGCACCCTGGGCAATCCTTACAGTAATATAGATATGCTGAAAAAGAGATTATTAATAATCCAAGAGAGTTAATGATGCACATGCCCAGAAGCATAGTCATTTACATGTGACTCATTCTCTGAAGCATGAGTACACTGCATTTTTCAGAAACAAGGTCTGGAGGCGGCTTTCTAATAGAGAATTAAAAAAATAAACTGTAAATGAACAAAAAAAAAAAAATTACCTATTAAAATTCCAGAAATAAATATTTAATTACAAAAAAACTGAAACTTTTAACTAATTATTCATGTAGATATTTGTACCGATTTAAGCATAAAGAGGGCACAACATAACCTCCTTTTACATAAAAAACATACTGCAGTCATTTCAAATATACCTTTAGTCTGACAACTGCTCTAATGGCCCTGCATAGCCCCTGCTGAGCAGATAATGACTAACCCATGGTCCTTTAACAGGAACATTAGTATTTGGCCAATCCTGCCACTTTGATTATGGTGCCAACATTTATCCTGGCTGTAGCAAAAGCTTCAGTAGCAGATAAAAATAGTGAACTCTCTCACTCTTGCACTTAGGAGGGAAAAAAACATAAACGTTAGCATAACAGGACAATCAGGAGTTGGCAGAGGGAAAGATGAGAATAGAACATGTTCAAATATAAGATTGATATCTGGTGGAAAGAAGTATCAAATGAAGGAAACTCAGAGGGGAGTATGTTACACCCCAAAACAGATGTGTAATTTCTCTTTCTGCAAGAGGTTAAATGTCATTTATTTAATCAGCCCTTGATGTTCCATAACAAGGGAGAGGCTGATGATTGTATATATAAATTGCTCCATGCTTGATTTCAGGTATTTTGTGTGGTCTCCTGTGCTGTCTCTCCCAATGTCTAACCACAGACTTCGCTATTCAGCTCGTTTTCCCTCTGACACCACATGCAAGCATGAGCATTACCAGGAAGGCTCTGTGACTCTCATAACCCTTTTAACGTTTCTACTCTGGCAGATTACAAAACTGAGATTCACTTCTATTTTTAGCTACAGGCTCCCAATTGCAAAACTTTTAAAAAACATCCTCAATAAAACTGACTACAATCAGATACTAATTTCAAGACTGGATTGCTTTCTGTCACACATAATACTCCCGGGGCACTGAAGTAAAATGACCTCACTTCCTAAACTTCCTACTATACACAATGGCCGTGGGCAGGCTGAATAACAGTCTCCAAAAATGTCCCCAACTTGAAACTAGAATTAAAAAATTACTGAAGGATATACTATATGCATACAAAGTACTCTTTGACTAGCAGGTTGAGTTAAGATGCTGAGAGAGAAAATCAGGGTGAAAAAGCAGGATATTAAAGAGTATGGTAACTTAGAGCAGTGCACATTAAATTTAAGTTGATCAAACACCACTGATACTACATTTTCTTTCTGAGGAAAAACAAAACTCAATAAAGGCTATGTTTTAAGTATAATAGACATGTCTGTAGTCAGGCTGGGCTTTAGTTTAGTTTAGCTTCAGTCAGTTTGCTCCTTCCTCTCCGAGAGCGCAGCAACCGTCCTGTGACACTGACACAGTTTTTAAAAATGTAACCGCCAGTGGAGCCAACAACCCTGCTGGCAGCCACATTTGTGGGAGAACACAGGAAGAAGGCGGAAAAAGGGGAGAAAAGGGAAAAGGAGCAAAACTGGATTGGATGGTATTATCTCCTCATTCTTTTGGCTCAAACCCAAGAAATTTGAATTCTTACAGCTGAGGGAGGAGACTAGCAAGCACACTGATGTGAAACACGTAGCTCTCAAAGAACATCTAATTGGGTTATAAACTCAGACCAGAACTTTCACCAGCACCTTTGAGTCTACTAGATGAAATTAAAGGTCATAATATAGCTGATTCAATAAAATAAAACTGCTTCTAATGCTGTGAATATAAATATTAATTTTAATTGTTTTGAACAGTTGCGAGGCTTTGATTGATATGAATCCTCCTCTAGCATTTGGGCTAAATTAACATAAATAACATAACAAATAACATAAATTAAAATAACATTAATAAACAATAATTACAATATTTTTGCATTGATTGATAGCATCAAGTACCATTTGCTTATGAGCAGCCTGCGAAAGAGTTATCAAATTACCATATGGCATTTCAACTAAAACATTTGCTGCTATTTTCAAAAGTTTTACAGCTAATGTGATGATGACAGCAAAAAAAATCAAACTCAACACAAAGAGAGCGGATGCATGCAGGCCAGCTACATCTGCCCCACGAAAACAAAGCCTCCACACAGAAGAAGAGGAGGGGGGTCTGTCATCGGAAAACACTCGGCAGTTGCCTTACTTAGAGCAAAACCTGCCCATTAAATCTACCTTTTAGACAATACAGACTAAAAGAAGACCCCGGGGGTAGCATGTTTCCACTAAGATAAACAAAGCGTTCAGTGTGACCGACCTTCATTGATGTGCATCTTGTCTCGATTAGCCTCTGTCTGGCTACAAAATGATGCAACTAATGGATAAAATCAGGTTGATAGTAAACAATATTATTGATCTCGCGTAAAGCAGTATGAGGTTGGTGTTTTTACATGGGCAGCAAAGTGGCTATAGTCTGTGCGGCTTACAAAGGTGGAGCAGGGTAGGCTTGTCATGCTGCTGCTGACAATAGTAGCCATCCCGTTAGCCAAGAGGGAGTCAGACCAGTCTGTTTAGTCGTTACAAGCGCAGGAGGGTTTTTTGTTTCCTAAATTCTATCCCTCAGATTAAATACAGATTTAATGGTTTGAAAATTTGGGGGAATTTCCTTTGAGCTCGCTGAAAGAGGAAACTGACATCAGTGGATGTGCAGAAGGAAAGCAAAAGCGACTCTATTTTTTTGTCTGCCGCAAACTTCACGTGAGTAACGGTCAACCACCTAGCTAAAACCAAACTACAAGCTGTCTATTGTATACTGTTCACGAAGAAAAAAAAATCATGTAGACTCCACACTTACCCTTTCCTTAAAGATGTTTGTTGCTCTGTGACTGCGTGTGGAGCCCAGCCCTGTCGTAGCTGCAGTTCAGTCTGGCTCTATGCGGTGGCCTTCTCTCCCTCCGTTGCTCAGCAATAAGCCACTGACTCCCTGCAAAACAGCGGCAAGCGGACCAACATCCTGAAAGAGGCGTCAAAGTGGCAACTAGACCAATCACTGCCTCCGGTCGAAAGTTTCAGAATAAAAATAAAAGAGACGACAGGATACTCAGATTTGCGAGTTGAGTCGTCGATTATAATTCAAGTTGTGTTTTAGGTTTTGTTTATACCGCTGTCACAGTATGGAAATTTGCTACCGCCAAAAGGAAGTTGAGTTAATATTTGTATTGCTATTCATAAGTCAATGAAATTTTCCTTTTCTTTTCTACTTTTCCACTTGCAATTTTTGTACATATCCTTACCTGAACACCTTAATATTGCATACTCTGTATATATTATCACTGTGACAGTGTTGCAAATTTAAATAAACTTATTTAAATTCTGATTACACCCAAACATTTGCTGCTACAGAGCTACAGAGCACTAGTTTTACTCATTTATTACTTTATTTTATTTTTTTAGCTGTGAAGGAAACCTGCAAAGTAAGAATGTCATTGCTCTGCATAACCAGTTGTGTTTTTGCGGTGTACATGACAATAAACGTCCTGAATCTTGAATCTGCTCTACCAGAGCATTTGATGTAGTTTATCCAACATGCCTCATTCACCCATTCATACAACCCTTTTTTGGCGATTAAGTGCTTTCTAACTAACATTCAAACATATTCTTACTGCAATGGATCTCTGTTTGCAATTTGTTTAAGTAGTGTTCCTTTTAACCCTTAGACGCATTAGTGGGTCAAAACCCAATACGGTTTTTTTCTTGGAATATCTTTAAAATGAAAAGTTGTAACCATTTCATATTCCAGCTATTACTCAAATAACATATTTTAATCTCATGTCATTTAATTTTTTTACATACTTTTTGCACATTTATTAAAATTTTGTTTTTTTTATTATCACTCCAAACTTCCATAAGTGGGTCAAAAATGACCCGTAGTCATCCATTAATTTGCTTCCCGTTTATCCTATTCAGGGACGCGGTACGGGAGCCTATCTTAGGGCGATAGGCAGGGTACAACCCTGGACAAGTCACCAGTGTGTTGCAGGGCTAACACATAGACAGAGACAACCAATCACACTCCAATTCACACCTATGGGCAATTTCGAGTTTCCAGAGTTCCATTCCATATCCTGTGGAATTTCATGAGAACCTTTAAATCTTGTCAACTGTGACCATGAGGAATATGTATTTTATAAAGCGTGTTTTACACTGCAAGAACTAACAGACAGCATTCATTCAACATTCAGACAGCGGTTCATCCCGAGTGATTGTGTCACTGCCAAACAAGCCTGTTAAGTATGGCCTAAAGATCTTGTGGGTTTGTGATACACGCATCCCCTATGCAATCTGGAATGGTTAACATAAGGAGACAAAAAGGGAATTAAAGGAAAGAAAATGAGAAAAATCTGGGGGAAACCATAGCAGTTATGTAGTAGGAATGGTTGTTGTACTCCTAAGCATGATGTATCACAACATGAGGGATAAAAATACTAGAAAGGGGAAAAAAACAGTCATTAATCACATTCTAAAACAAGACCAAAGGAGGTGTAGACACTATGGACACGATGGTTGGCACATACACCTGCAAGTGTAAAACATAGAGACGGCCCATGGTGTTGCAACTTCACATTGCCACCCTAAATACCCACCCCTTTTTCACAGCTCAGCACCCTGAATTCAACAATGGTATCATCAGTGCTTGACAGGTCTTCCTTACTGAACTTTCAAAGCAGCTTGCCACAGCACAAATGAAAAGATAAGTAGAAGGTTGCTCCCCAGCTGCAAGGTGTGTGACTTTCAGTTTAAAGGCTGTCTCTCCAGAAAAATTTTAAATGACATATTTATTTATGTATTTGATACTGAAATAAGTTTAATATTCAGAACCATGTGTACAACTATAACCTCGTGATCACCTAAGTTAAACCAGAGGTTGAACCAAAGTCTTTCTCTTATGAGTTTACACTAACAAGTTCAATAGTATGTCCTAACTTATAAAGCCAAGACTGTTTGCATTGTGTCGCTATGGATCTGTTTATATTTTGGGATATTTGAAATAATTCTTTGAGGAAAATATGCATGTAATTACCCGTGAGTATTTTGAATAATTTATTATATGGGGAAAGGAAAAAAAGGAAAAAAGAAACTTGTATTTACAGTAATTCATGTTTATGGAAATACCAAATGCTACAAAAAGCATCATAGAGATAAAAACTGATATCATAGACTAAATTACTTAAAATTATAAGTGAGAAAGAAATTAAACCAATATAGCACTTTCTCAATAAAAGTCCAAGTTCTTGCATCCTGTTAGGAATAAATGCATTTTAGGCACGTGCCTGTGTGTTGTGTCACCAACATTTACAAAACGCTTTTTCCATGTATAGATAGATCAGCTGCTGCTGCAATTGTAGACTAGTTTCTGATTCAAACTGTGGAACTACAGTGTGAAATAAAACTTTACAGTCTATGAATACAGACAGATATGGATTATTGTGGGGAAGTCGCTCAGACTAACAATACTCTACAGATGGTAAAGTAGCTGACATCACTGTGTACTAGTGACTCAGAGGATTACACTGCATGTAAACGTCGTCTAAAATTCAAAATCCTGCGTTTTATTTTTAAAAGCTGATGTAATTTCCTCTGTTTGTGGAATTTCTCTGTCCAGCTTGACGGAGTTCATCCTCAGCAGCGCCTGCGTCCACAACTGCAACCGTGGATGCTTCCAACTCAACCAGAAGCGATGTCAGCCAGAACCGGGTGGGCGGGTTTCCTGGACTCACACTGGTTACGTTCCGGGGTCTTTTGTTACAGTACCACCACCTGGACTGTGCAGAGGTCACGCTGACAGTGAAGGCTGGACCTGCTACATGATATCCAGGAACCAAATTACTAGAGATGATCAAACTAATTAGGGATGTGGCACTAAAAGAAAAACATCCACGGCTTTTAAAAAAATGTGAAACTGCAGAGGTCGATTAAATGGCAGTAATATATAAAGGCTTCATATTTGCTTTGTTTAAAAAATGTGAGCTCAAAAGGGAAGTGCTCATTGCATAAACGTGAGAACTATACTTCTAAATTAGCATCACAGCCTGTTAATTAATCGCATGTTTCTCTGTATTAAAATCTAATATTTAAAATAGATTTTTAGATATTTATAATAAATATATATGTTATCTGATACTGTCTATAATTTTATACCGTCTAAAAAATTCAAACTCGAAAACGGTTCAGCCCTGTTTTGTCTGACACGCTGACGCGATGACGCCCCCTCCCTGTGGACGTATAGGCACTCGGTTTTTATGCATGGCAGTGCCGTCGGGAAAAGCGGAACGTTTATTGAAGTTTATTTTTGAACTGTACCTTTTTATGTATTATTATTAAAATATTCTTTTTCATTATTTAATGATTATTATTTAATGATTTCGATTGCACAGGACCTTTGCAAGTTAAAGTTTAATTTTGTGTTAATTTTAAGGATTGATCTAGCATGACATGGTGACTACGGCCTTTTATTAAGTCGTAGCTTTACGTATTGGTTACATTTTCTACCCTAATTCTTGTGTATTTGATATTGTATTAAACGTGCTCAGAGAACAATACACTTGTAAGCTTTTTAATGGGATTACTTTATGTTTACACGACAGGACATTTCATTTCCGGGAGGTAAGATAACAGAAATCGAACCGCCCCCGGCCGTTGAAACCAGGAGCAGGAATAGGCTAGTGCAGCTACTGTTAGCGAATGGACAGCAACATGGACGATCCGCGGGATGTTCAAACTTCCAAGAAAAATGGGAGCTCCAGGTCGGGCTTTTTGGCCGGCTCCGCGGTGGATATGGAGATTAAACGAAAGAAAATCCGACAGAGTACTTTATTCCTACAAACAGAGGTATGGGCGGTACGACAGTGATTGTTTTGTATGCTTTACCCACTGGAGTGGGTGCAAAGTGCATTTCAAACACGCTAATGCTGTTTTTTTTGTTTTGTTTTTTAAATTCTCATGACTATAATTACAAAGTTTAATGTGCTGCGACTTGACTTGCTAACGCTCTTCTCAAGCTGGATTTCAGCCCTCCAGGGCAAAGCTAGTTTGGGGCAGTGCCCTTTTTGTCAATATGCACCTCCCTGAAACCAGATCCGTGTACGCTGCATCATCATTGTATGTTTGCTTCCTTCTAATACTGCTCCAACTAATCTCCCTGCAGGCAAAGAGCATGCAACCGTGCCCTAGTCTTCTGAACGACACTCTCCAGATAGTAGAGGATATGAACTTGTTGTACATACGACAGATTTCTAAGAAGCTGCAGGTGCATATTGTTGATTGCGATATGGAGAATAATGATGCTTGTGTTATATTAACTTAGATGTGATTATATCAGACATCATCAAACTTCATTTAGTTAGAATGCCTGTTGCATGCCTGCCAGTTTTCACTTACTTCACTTGTTTTCCATACTCCATCTTTGCCATTAAAACTGCTACAAGAGACATAATCTTATTCATCTCATTCAGCTGGCATTTCCATCTAACCCCCTCATGCATCATTAGGTCACCGAAAGCTCGGTCTTGAGTTTGTGACAAGCTTAACAAGTACTTTGAGAAACATCACCAGTGTGATGGTAGTTACTAGTTAAGCTAGAGCAGGAGCGTCAAATGATTACCAGCCCACCAAAGGGTCCAAAAATTGAGGGGAATAATTTTTTTTTTTACTAAAAATTCACTTAATATTGAGATTCCAGCATTTCTACAAAGGACTGAAAATGTACTTCTAAATGTTAATTAATTATTTGAGCATACGATAGTTGTTTAAGTCTAAATACTTTGCCTGTAAAGGTTTTCTGCTTTTGTGGATCCACGTCTTCATCATCTTTGCTAAAAGTGGATGGTTCAACAGTTGTGAACATTTATTTGTATTTATTGACGTTAAAATAACTGTTGCTTATGATGCCACAATTTTATCGGTGTGATCCATGGTTATCATAGTTAATTAAAACTAAAATTAAAACTCTTTGGATGAAATATTTTAGTCATCTTTTTTAAAAAATCAAAGGAGCTGAAATACTTTTGTGAACTTGGAAACTAACCAAAAAAAAATTTAAAAAAATGGATGTCTACAAGACTGTGAGTCAGCTGCTTTGATAAAGTTGTAAATCAGTTTTTATTGTAACACATAAGCTGATTTTTCCCAGATCTTTCATCTGACACATGCCCTCGTGATTAGTAATTAAAAAGACTAAAGCTAACACTGAAACTAACAAAAACTAAAAACAAAACACTAAACTGAAACAATAGTATTCACCCTGTAAACTAACTGAAGCTAAAATAAATGATTAACAAAACAATCAATATGTAAAAATAAAAATTAATCAGAAAATACCATGAAGTAATGACTGGTATGGCCCACTTGTGATTAGATTCAGCTGTGTGTGTGTGTCCCATGAGGTGAAGTGAGTTTGGACACCCTTGGGCAAGAAGATTTCCCAACAACCATGTTGTTTTAGTTGTGTCTTTTGTATAAACCCAGAAAATGTTAGTTCTGTTGGTGCCAGAGTGACTGTGGATTTTGTTCAACAACTGCTTTTCTTTAAAAAAACAAAAACAAAAAAACATGAGGTAAAAACATTAAAAAGTATGTAGGTCTGTTGTGTCTTAAGGCAATAAAAACAATAAAATAAAACTTTTTAGAGAAACAAAATACAAGTTATCATACACACACAAGCAGATGTGCGCACACACGGACCTCTTAAGTGAGAATAAAGGTTTTACGTTTTAATTGTCCCCTTGTCAGAAGGCAGCTTTTTCCAAAGAACATCACCACAGTAACTGAAAGCACCCTCAGCACACTTCTGTCCAATTCTTGGAACCGTTAAAAGATCTGCACCTGATGACCTGAAAAGTCTAAGTGGGCTGTAAACTCTGAGGAAGTCAGAGGGGCCAAACCACTGAGTGCTTTATAAGATACACGATGTGAAGTGGACTGAAAGACTAAAAGAAAATTCTGGTAACCTAAAAAGCAATTTCCTATGCATAACTACTGATAAACGTTGCTGCGTCTCTTCTCATGTCCAAGCTTTTGTTGTGTGATCCACTAACACAATAGAAAATGTCATAGTAAAGTTGCCAGCCTGTTCTTTTTTTGACACTCGTTTATTCTTGTCTGTCCACAAAGACCACTAACGTACAGGAGAAACTTGACTTTGAGATGCGAATGCGTGAGGGGGCCTACAAGCTGCTGCTCGCTTGCAGTAAGAGAGAACAGGTACTAAATGCTTCCAAGAACGTGTTTACCTGCAATGCCCGGATAAAGGCATATCTCTGCCAGCTGCAGAAGAAGAAAGACGAAGAGGACATGATGGGCGGAGTCGTAAGGTAGGGAGATGGATGCTTATGGGCCAGTCTTGGTCAGTTTGAGTGTACATTACTTGTGTGTGTGTATGTGTGCAATTGTATATCCAATTGAAATATATCAGCTTCAGTGGGGAGGGTGAAAAAATTGTCCTGACACTTATGAGAGAACTTGTTAGATGTGTTTGATCTAATGTAATGGTAAATTCCAAATTTTATTCCAGACCTTCAGATCCAGTTTTAGGTAACCGTTTGGCCTGCAACGCAACAATTGCTTTGTCAGGTAAGAGTGCTCATTTTTATTCAGAATAAATCAGCACTGCACATCTATAACTATGCAAGGTTACGTTAACTTGCACCATTTTGCTCCTTAAGTTTTGAAGAGTTAATTTTTAAGAGCCTTTATTTTTAATGAACGTTCTGCAAACGTAGGGCTGCGCATACCTTTGATGTGGAGGGATTCAGACCACTTTAACAACAGAGGGAGTAAGTTTGCTCTTTGTTATCATTCATGTCTCATGTTCGGCTTTGCTTCCTGTAATTTTTGTAGATACTGGCTGTACTTATGCTTACTGTAAATCCACGACATTTGTTAGGTTCTCGCAGGGTGGCTGTGTTCTGTCTGATGCAGATTGGCTCAGAAGTGTTTGACACTGAAATGGTGGTGGTGGATAGATCAGTCACTGACATCTGCTTTGAGGGAATCACCATCTTGTAAGTGTTTTTGTGCTTATGTGATATGCAAAGTAGTACTCTCTGAACTGCTGCCTTTAACATGTGGATTATAGATTTATATATAAAGGAAATTTAAATGTATTTAATGACATTTTGATCTAGGATATGTATGATGTAGGTTGTACCGTTTCAGCCCTGGTTTATTAATAAGTTTTAATGTTTATGCTCTTATTGAAATCCCCACCCTTAGTAAAGAAGCAGTTCCTCAGTTTGAGCTGAAGGTGGAGCTGTGGAGCTGTGCCCTAGAGGAGGAGCTCACATTGGTAAACACGCCAAAGAAACTGGCTAAGAAGCTCCGCACCTCCTTTGGAAAGAGCTCTGGGAAGAAGCTCTGCTCTCTGCTGGACACTCCAGACCCTGACACTTTCCTACAGCACAACCCAATACCATCGTATGTATTGTATTAGGCTCTTGGCTCAAGGTTTTTTACAATAACTCTACAATGACTTGTTAGTGAAACCAGGGGTGTTGGGCCAGAGTTTGTTATGGTTTTGAAAACAAAAACAGTTGTGCCTTTAGGTAATCATGATTTCTTTTTTTGGCATAATAAAAAAATTCAATAAAATGAGTGGAAAAGCATAGTTTACACCATTTAGATTATTAGTTTTGACCCCCATCAGAAAGAATCTTAAGTATCACCTGCTCACTGGGATATAATTTACAAAAAAGCCCAATATAGGTTATGTGTGCATTTTATAAGTTGAGTTATCTTCAATATATTTACTGTTATTGTTAAATTTAAACTTGGCAATATTTCCCTGGGACTTAAAGACTGCTAAAATGTTCATATATGTTTTGTACTTGTAACAGTGGAGCCAAATACAGCCTGCTGGCCTACACAACGCTGTGTCTGCCCGAGGCTGAAGGCAGCTTTCAGTCTCACTCCCTTATTGTCCTCCAAGATGGTAAGAAGCAAACATGTGGTTTTTACTCTTCAGCCTCAAGGTTAAGGTCATCTGCCAGGAGGCTCAGGGGTAGCACTCTATATATATGTATATATATGTATATATATATGTATGTATATATGTATATATATATGTGTGTATATATATATGTGTATATATATATGTGTATATATATATATGTATATATATATGTATATGTGTATATGTATATATGTATATGTATATATGTATGTATATATGTATGTAATGTATATATGTATGTA
>VUQR01024652.1:5110-20469 GCA_015108515.1 Hemichromis elongatus
TAAATACACAGAACAGTGAACACAGTCTGACTTGTGGAAGATCAGAGCAGTTTTGACAGATTTTAAGCATAATTAGGAGTTTGAAATTGATACAATAGGTGCGTCTACTAAAAATGTCAGAGGAGTTTGAGTCAACCGAAGGTCAGAGGTCACATCATCTAGGGTTTAAGGCATCTACTCGTCTCTCGGACGAGTTTGAAACTAAGCAACCTCAAGGTCAGAGGTCAAGTTTCAAACGCATTAACTTGAACAACAAGGCGATGTAGGATTTTGAAATTGGTAGCATAGGCTTGTCTGCTAGTAGGCTGAGGGGCAGCACTGGCAGTTGCCAGTTTTTTGTGTTATATATTAGTTGTAACCAACATTGAAGTTTGTTACAGGTAAAAGAAAATCTTTAATTTTAAAAAGGACACAAGACTAAACAAATTAGAGGTGTCACATTTCTGCCATGAAATATAATTAAATTTTATCTGAATATTACTGAAAATTAAATACAGTACACGTTAAAGGCAGCAAAATTAACTTGTTAGTCTGTTTTGTGATATCAAATGCCATATTATGTGATCCCAGGAACTGGCATAGAGGTTTAGTTGCTGCTCTCTCTGCTGCTCACCTTTGGTATTCAGTACGGAGGATTGTATACATAAGCACGTGTCTTATTCAAAGCTCATGAAGCTCACATATATTGTGTGACTTCATGTCAGATTCTTGCACTCCAAAATTGAATAATCTCAGAAAATCACCTTTCACTAGCCTCACGCTGCTGTAAGTTGTTTGCGGGTCATTATGGTAGCTGCACTTGCTTTTCTTTGTGGCGGTTTCTGTCAAATGCTGCTGAAATTTGCATGGCTTGTAACTTGCAGTGACTCACAATTTTCCCCCCGTGGGGTGTGGGGTACGCAGCAAAAGTGACAGGTTAACCTGCACTTGACCCGTGATGACAAAATTTGTTGCTTTCTTGCCAGCCACTGGGTATGCAGTGTTGATTTTTTGAAGACTGTTCCCAAACAGAAGGGGACACCTATGGGCACTGTAGGTCTATGGTTATTGTTGTAAGTGTGGTGAGTTCTTTTTTTGGTGTATGTGGAGCACTTCATTTATACTTGCCTGAAATCTCTGTGGCCTATTGGAAATCTCACATTCAGAACAAGAAAGAGTTCAGAAAATTTCAGTAGTTCAAGCAATACATCTGGGATATGCACTGAAACGCCTGAAGATCTTAAGCACAGTTGTTCATAAGTTTTGCAACACTTTTTAACTGTAATATATATTAGTAGTGAAAATTTACAGCCAAATTCATTTATGTGACCAAGATGTAACAGCAAGCTGTGTATCTGAAGAATGAAGAAGTGCAAAATTGAAACAGCACTGATGTTTAATTTGAAATTGTTTTCAGTGTGTGCAATCTAAAAGGCTCAGATAATGGTAAAGTTTGTCAGTGTATGTTTCCCTGATCATCACCATAAAAAATGGGTAGAAAAACAAGAATTAGCATGAGTTTTTATCAAGCTGGAAGCTGGTGTGAGATGAAAAAGTTCATGTTGAAAGCTTAATTTGTGTCACGATTGCGTGCAGAATCCATTAGTAGGATGTGATGTCTAGTCTCTTTAAAGTCTTTGAATCGCTTCTGTAAACAGTCATTTTGCAAATGTCAAGTGAAAGACAATACATCACATGAAATGAAACACCACGGTGAACTCCAGTCTTTATTGGTGTTGTAATTTGTTTTTGTTTGCGTTTCACATTTGGTGATAAGCACGAGGCAAAGGCTGCTAGCAGCTTGCCAGATATAAGCTGACACCAAATGAAAAGTTATCGGAGATGTTGCTTGATATCTTGGGTAGCGATGACTGTTTCTAGTGGGGTTTCTTGCTGATAGGCAAGGCTGTCTTAATCCACGACTACTTGTTCTAATAAGCAAATGACAACCATCCATGAAAAAATCCCCGTCAATTATTTCTATCCGAAGGGACCAATGAATAACTGCTAGCGCTCTGTATGCGCACAGCAAGATTTTTTTGTTCTTTGTTCACTCAAAAATCAGTTTTGCTTTTTTTGGCTTTATTGTTGCATAAATACAAAATGCAATTCCTTTTAAACTATTTGTTTCTCTACTCTAAAAAAAGTATGCTTTTCAAAACAAGAGCAACCCTCTGAAAGCTGTTTTTGTTTGAATTTTAGTGCTTTGGATTTTATGGTGAATTACACAGAGAATTCATACAGCTTCTGAATTATAACCAGTGCCGCGCCTGTTCCCATCTGGAATGTCCCAAAGACTTAGTGTAGCTTTCTCAGTATTCTAAATAGTGTGAAATAAGTCTATATCCAAGTAAACGTACCATTTCATCATTGAGTTTTTAAAGTCTAAAGTCTTAATTTTTACTGTTTATGTTTTGTTGCCTATTTGTGCTTTGTCAGTTGCAGGTAGTTAGTTGAAATTGACATATTGTTACAATAATGTATCAAGTTGGTATAATATATAAAAATTGGGTGCTGAAATTGTCGGTGAAAAGTCGGCATAGAAATTTAGAGCCTGGAAAGAGCTTTGTATTCTCTGTGTCTAAAGTGACTATCGTGTGTCTAATACGAAGCTAAAAACACCAAAGTAGGGACGTGTGACAGATTACTAAAACAAGGGAATGAGACACATTCAAATTGTGAAGTGAAACCACTTCACAGTGAGCAGAAAACTTGCCCGAAGGCAAATTTGGTTCCCAATTAAACCTTTGAGCATTAAAGCGAGGCATTTGGAAGTTGGAAGTCATTAGGTTTGTACTCGGATAGCCTTACTGGAAATAAAACAAAGATAGTAAAACATCAGGATTATAATTCAAATCACAAATAATAAATAAATAATTCAAAGTGTAAAGATAATTAGTGAAAATGTAGCAAAGTGATGACATAATGTAATACATTCATAAAAAACAACAGTCAAATTACAGATTTGAAAAGTAGTAAAAAGCTGTAAAAATAATAATCATGATTTTATTCATCGTTAGATGAATTACGTTTGTTACTTAAATCCATTAGTTCGTTTGTCCTAAATATGACACTTTAAGCTAACAATCTAATAATAGGCACACCACTGCTGACTTTTTGGCGATCGCTGATTTTACTTAAATACAAGATTTAAAACTTGATTTTAACTTGGATTAATTTGATTGCTAAAGAATGCGGTTGTCACAATTAATGGCAGATATATTTTTCTGTCATTATGAAGCAAGACAATTAATTGGAAAAACTGAAAATAGCTTGCAATGCAATTTTTTATTTGTCAGTGTTCTATAAAACAAGAAAATATAAATCTTCCTAATTGCATCATTAGCTGAACACATTGTGTATCCATGGCCCCAACAGCAGCAGAGCATACATTTAAAAAATGAAGTAACTACAACAAATGAAACATGCTCTCCTTCATCAGTGGAGGACACATGTAATCACGGTGGTGTTGTCTTGCTGAGCTGGTGCAAAGCAGTTATACTGGTGTGATAAGCTGTTTAGTAAAATTTTGTCTGACATGCTTTTGGTATTTTAGATGATCAAAGTGTCTTTTTAAGCTATAGCTCGTTTGCCGGGGAAATCTGTGCTTTGAATAGGAGTAGCTCCCTTTTACAATGTATCATTGTAATCAAGGGTGGTGATTGAGTTTTTTAGGAACCATTTATCCAATAAACTCCTAAATCCACACTAGACTTGCTTCGGTCCCCGGCAATACACACTGACAAGTGTGAAATTAATTGGACGAAACATTTACAAAAACAAAAACAAAGACAAGGACGAACACAGACATAGCCAAAGTCAAAGCATGCAGAATTTCAGGGTAAAAAAAGAAAAAGGATATTAAGCGATGTGAAGTAAGCTATCACGCTGAGTTGTAACATTTTGAAGCGTGACGGAAGTTGATATAATTTGTTAGTGTCCATGTGGTAGCAACGACAGGCTGGTAAATTTTCAAAAGGGAAAGGCTTTTCTCTCCCCGAGGCCACCCGTGGTTCTCTGAGACATGTCCGCATTTTCAAGAACTGCACTCAACAACTGTAAAAGAGAAATCATCACAAGACCACAATATGATGTCTCGAGGCATTTGTCATGACATCCGTGTTCTCTAAATATACTCGACACATTTGTAAGTGGTAGTATAATCTGATCTTTGCCAGTCATCTAACACTAAACGGACCTTATTAGAGTCATGAATCAACATTTGATTCTCCCAACTTCCCTTTTGAACATGGGGAACTTAAAAAAACACAGATAACTACCACTATACTAGATACACTATCTACAATATTATCTTAATCAGCTAAATGCAGTTCGGGTAATGATTTTTTTTTAAGGATTTTACTGTCGCTGAAGAAAACTGTGTTTCTCGCATTTTCTTCTTCACAGTCTCAGAGCCATGTCCAGGCTTTTCCCTCTGTTCCTCAGTTGCCATGGTAAAAATTACAGATAAATTGCCTGACCTTTTCTTGCCCGTGGAAAATTAGCACTTACACCAAGGAGCCCTTAACAATGGCTCTCACTGTTTGACTATTGAGTGAAGGCCAAGTGCTTGAGTGTTTTGATGGTTTGATTGATGAGAGGAAGTCTAGACAAGAAAATGGCTTCCTGATTGGCTCCGTCTTGGATGGCTTTTTGGTCTCATTTGGTACATTCGCCATCACTTGCCTTCCTGTTGTACCATTTATTGACATATGCATGTCAGTAATGCTCAGCAGCAGTAATCCTTTCAAGAGAGAGAGAAAATGAAAAACAGATGTATTAGATCAGCATTCATGCTTTGGTTCACATTCTGCACACTTGTGAATTTTAAACACCATAACCATGGACAGGAATTATTTAGCAACGTTAACGTGCTATGCTAGTTTACAGAAATAATGTAATTGTGTGCAACTGAAATACAAATAGAATGTTTTTTTTAATTTATTTAATAAACCCATGTTGTATTTACTTAAGCAAATGGAAAACATATCAAATTTTAAAACTGAGAAGAAGTAACATTTTAAGAAAAAAATATAAAGGCAATGTGAACTTGCTGGCAACAAATAAAACACATGATGAAAGTTGGGACAGAGCAATGTTCAACACTGTGTAGCATTCTCTCTTTTTTAACAGCAGGCCATAAATATCTGGGCACTGAGGAACGAGGTCTTGGAACAATGGTCCTGGGTTTTCTTTGACATCGTTTTCATTTCATGATGTGCCAAATGTTGGACTGCAGGCACGCCAGCTCAACACCTATGACGAAGCCATGCTGTTATAATAGATGGAGGATGCAGGTTTGCGTCATTCAGTTCAATTCAATTCACTATAATAATACATACAGAGAAAAATCTCAACAATCATATGACCCCCTATGAGCAAGCACTTTGGCAACAGTGGGAAGGAAAACCTCCCTTTTAACAGGAAGAAACCTCTGGCAGAACCAGGCTCGGGGAGGGGCGGCCATCTGCTGCGACCGGTTTTTGTGAGAGAAGGAAGACAGGATAAAAGACACGTTGTGGAAGAGAGACAGATTCAGCATCATCTTGTTGAAATTGAGGTCTAACCTAAAAACAGATGAAGAGGTTTAAGCTCTAAAACCTGTATATACCATTCAGCATGAGCTGACCATTAGGGCTATCAGCGTTAATCGCGTTAAAATGGCGTTAACGCGACAAATCTCCGGGAACGAGTTAACGCTGGACGGTGCTAACGCGTTAATCGAGTTAGCGTGGGAAGTTCGATTAACGCGTTAGCGCCGTCCAGCCCCACACAAAGGGCGATCAGCGTTAACTCGTTACTGGACATTTGCCGCGTTAACGCCATTTTAACGCGATTAACACTGACAGCCCTACTTACCATCAAAGATGCTGAGTGGGGCTAACTGGACGGTCCTTCTCTTTAGTCTGGCGGCATCCATGATTTCTAACCACAGGATAAGGTAAGGTTCCTGGATTATCTCTACCTCATTTGGCTTTTTCTGTAAATGATCTAGCTTTAACCTGTATTTGTAGATGGCATGGAGAACCGTGTTTACAGACAATGGAAGTATTCCTGAGCCCATGCAGTAATTTCCGTGACAGAATCATCCCTGTTTTTTTGGGGGTTTTTTTGTCCCGTCTGGCTCTTTAACCATCAGAATTGTTTTCTGAAGGCCAAAAAAGATGCCTAGCGGTTTTACTTTACCAGATGGATCATCATGGGCTCACCATATTGAGGTATCAGGCTTTTTCCCTTGCACACAGACATTTCCCCATTGTCATGGAATCTTTTAATAATACTATGTACTGGAAATTCTTATGCAGATATTCAAAGTCTTTGCAGTTTTACATGAAAGAACATTATTCTGAAATTTTTCCACAATTTGTAAATGTAGCTTTTTGCAGATTAGTGAACCTCTGCCCACCTTTTACCTCAGCCCCTCTAGGATGTTCTTTTTTCCATGTCATGTTACTGACCTTCCCTTATGGTAGCTGGGATAGGCTCCAGCCCACCCATGAAAAATAATTAAAATAAAAATCAGCTAATATTAAAATATCTTAGTTTAAACATTTCATATGTTTTCTGTGTTCTGTTGTAAATAAAATACGGGTTCATGAGATTTGCAAGTCATTGCGTTAGGTACATTTTACACAGTGCTCCAACTTTTAGGGAAGTTAGTTTGCTTATGAAAAGACAAAATAAAAATTGTAGTTACACTGAAGCCTGTGTTTGGGTGCTGTGTAAGTACTTAATTACATTTAATCTCATTTTATGTACCATAGACTTTTATCTAAAACTATTATAGCGCTAAGCTCGTCAGCAAAGAATCAGTATTTAAAGTGATTTGTGCTTGAAATATTTTATATATCTCTCGAGTGTTTGTGCATCCTAACTTGCAGCCGCATGGCTCTGTCTAGACAGAAAACTTAAGTGGCAGCAGTATGGATGAGAAAATACTGTTGACATTGTTTACTGGCAAGGGCAACGCTCTGCAAATATTGAAAAAGATTATAGAAAGAGGCAGCGTTAGGCTGTGCATAGAACAGATTTACTGCTGTAACATTAGTTAGACTACTTGTTATTCAAATTTACAACAAAAGTCCAGTGCATATATACCCCGTGGTATTACACAACCTTTTACTATACTGTACGTGCTGTGAGACAAACAGTTACTAAACACAGTTAATAAGAGTGCCAGTAGACAATGGGGTAATGTTAGAGTTGCTAATGGTTTTTTTTCCCCCCTTGCTTAAAGCTGTGTGTGATGAGGAAGTGTCTCATTTTCCAAGTCAGTTTTAGGCCTCTCTGGGTGTGATAAACAGTTGCACTCTATGCAAGCCTTATGTTAATTACAGGGCATGAGTGATTGTATTCAGGGAAATTGTTGCCTCAAGTTTTATTAGAAGGCAGCATCACAGACAACATAGCCCCTTCTTGTAATAAAGTGTAATGCTTTGTCCCATTCACTTTTAAAACATATAAAAGCAACATTTAAGCATCGGATATGTCTTCATACATTATTCATGGACCACACTTCTTTATTTACTCGCTATCAACCCACTCACATGCACCGATAGTCACTGTGCCACCATGCATACATTGACATGAAACCATGTTTTCTGTCTGCTTCGCTCCATGTACAAACTAAAGGAAAGCAAGTATACAGAATATCTGTTTGGTTTTTTTTTAACATTACTTTACAGTTAGAGGCATCAAGCCCCCATTTACAAAAAAAGGGGAATAAACCTGTGCCATCAAACTGTTTAATAAATTATGGTTAGCTATCTCACTGACCTTCCGCAGCATCGAAATTGAGAACAGAAGAAAACTCTTTTGCTTTGGATTTTCTCGTGGGAGAGTGAAAAAGTTGTACTATCAGTCTAAAAGTACACAAGGAAAAAGTCAAACTTATACGGTGGCCACAGAGATATAAAACAGACCCCTTTTAGAGAACTGTGAGGTGGAGCGTGTTTTTCTTCCCTGCACACAGAGATACAGAAACCTCGTTTTCAAAGAAAGGGAAGCTTATGCCAGGAGCAGAGATGGACAGGGAGACAACTGGATAATGAGAGGGTTTTACCATTTACTCCTAATTAATGGCCATTCGTGCTATTCTGTTCCTTCTCAGTAATGTTTGTTAATATGTTTTAATACTGAATTTTAATTTGTCATTGAGTTGCATTTATGAAATATCCAGTGAAACTGCCAAATTTCATTGGCAGAGGTTTGACAGGGGCATTTTGCATCAGTGCCTGTCTACAGTAAGCATTGTCTTATCAGATGAAATTGTAACTGTGTGTGTGTGTTCTCATTAAAGCAAGCATGACAATTGTTTTTCTACAACATTTCCTCTGCATTCCCCAAAATATTGTAAATGCTCAAATGAACATTATTACTTCGATTTAAACATGGTGCAGGCATGGAAACGTGATCTGTTTGCTCAATAAATGTATTAACTGCTTGGTCATATTATCACAGTTAATTGTAATTTCACAGTTGGTTTCAGGTTTGCTGAATGCTTCCAGAAACTGTTTTTTATCCAATTAAGAGTGTAAATTAATTAAAAGTATGAATTTATTGTCACATAATTAACAAAAAAAAAAGTGAAATTCTTGAAATCAAAGAGTTGGAAAATGGAAATTTTTAATACCTGTGTCTTCAGAGTAATTATGTAACTGGTTATTAAAATACTTAGCCACTAATATTGTGTTTACCAGCGAATGAATTAATACTTTTGCTGTTAAGTTAACCTCTTGCCATTCTCAAGGCACCAAACACTGCTCTTGTTTTTAAAGCTGCATGCGTCGCACAGCTACACACAAGGTGTTCTTTGCATCATTGCTGAGACACAATGAGTTAACACTAGGGATGTACTGATAGCGCTGTATTCAGTTCCGATCCAGTAGATGTCTCGGCTTAAGGTATCTGCCAATACCGAGTACTGATCTGATAGCACTGCTGAAATATTAAGCTGTAATCCTCGCTGTGAGGAAAAGACCGGGGATGATTCTTGTAAGCTTTAGGCGAGATCAGGCTTGACTTTAACATTGCTTTGTAAAAAATCAAAGTAGCAAATAAATCCATTAAATAAACACGTCCGAGAATATAAATATATCAGCATTATGGGGAGACGGGAAAAAAACAAGGCAGTCTGAAACATTTGAAGAATGAATATATGGACACAAGTTTAAATTTTTATTGCACGAAAGAGTAAAAGCATGGCTGTAAAATGCAACACACTATTGCTAACATAACATCTGCCAAGTGAGCTACCAAGTAGCATGCTGCTAAAACAATGCTTTTAGCAGCATGCTAAGAAAGAGCCCTTAAATTTCAATAGGTAACAAAAGCAGGGACTAGCAGAAATACTATATAGAAATACTTCTGGGGTTGTGGCGTCCATCAATACCCTGATTCTTGTTTAGTCGTTACATTTGTTGTGGCAACAAGATTTCTCTGAAAAGTTCACTTTGGCATTTTTTTTTTTTACCTTACAGCCAGCTCTCTGATTGTTTCTGGTAACAATATTCCTTTTTTTAGGATATGGATATATGTCAGTGTGTGAGCGTCTAAGCCTAATGTTTATATTGTTATCTGGTCATGTTTTGATGTAACACACCAGGAGAAAATAAATCATGTGAAGTGATACTGGGGATTAAAAATGAAGGTAAAAAAGCGAAAATGAAACAATTTACCAAAACTCAAACTTTCTGGCACTTTGCAGCTCTATGAAAGACCATGTAATCTCGATGACTCTGAAATTGCTACAACACCTGCTAATCTCTGCAGTGCCATGGATATCTGCCATAAAATAGCAGTTTGTGATGCCTTGTAACGAGAGGACGGCAAAGCTGCAACCATTAAAAGTTCCATTAGCTGTAGGTTTTAAGAAAATATATCGGTGCTTACATTAAAATGTACCAGGAAGGCTTTCATTATGTGTTTACATTGCAAACAAAGTCTTTAATGTAACATAATCTTTTTAAGTATTGCAAGAAAGAAACTGCAAAGTAGAATCGGCTGAAATTGATAAATGGACGGAAACAGAACTTTTGTTAAATAGAGAGAACCCAGGAGGCAGGCAGTGAGTGATGTCTTTCTAAAATATCATTTAAGTACACCAAAACAACAGAGAACCGGAGGAATAAAGGCCCATCTGTTACTAATACACGCTTATGTTCATAATTAATAACCATAGTTTGAGGATTTAGGGCACTTTTCATTTCTTGACAGAGAAGAACTGTCAGTCCAGAGCCTCTTCATCATTTAGCGTGAGTATGGGGAAATTTGTAAAGTATTACTGAACATGGCGCAACGATGAATTAACAGCTGTATTAATTGACCAGTTCTCCAAAAATACACTAAGAGCTCCTTGACTTGAAATCGTGATATTTGAAGTTAGACTCTGGAGGCAGGGATAACTAAAAGGCTAAATTAATGCAAGGGATTGGGTGATATTTGTGATTCGAGCCCCATCTCAGACTGTTCACGCTTTGTCTCTCATGATATTGTGAATGTTACAGTGTTGCAGGGACATAGTAGTGCTGTTTTTATTACGATGCGCGTTTCCAGCAGCTGCACCTTCTCAGCCCTTCAGCTTTTACCTGCTACTTTGTACGGCTGTCACATCTGAGGACTGTTTCTAACCTTGCCCCTAGTGAGTGCAAGGCCAAATAAAATAATAATAAAGCACCAAAGCAAAGGCCTGCTTATGAACCACAGCTGGAACGATAAAGAAAAAAAAAGTTCTCTAAAGTTTGACAAACAGTGAAACCAAACATCACAGAAAAATCCCTTATTTCCTTTTTAAATGACCCTGTTTCTGATTCCTTTTTAAATATTCCAGGCATCTGTTCCTACAATGCCCATATTTTTGGCATTATAGCAGGATTTGAGACTGCGTATGAGGGGAAAACATGTACAGGTATGACTAAAGACAATGGGATAGGCAAATGCCAAGGGAGGATTTTGAAACAGAAATGAATGTTGAATATTTGGCTGGAATTCTTCTCTGAAGGGATTTGTTTTTCTTTACTGTTCTGGTTGTCATCTCTCCAGCTTTGCTCACTGCAGGTAGAATTAATTTGCGGCATTTTATTCACACGTCCGTGAAAAGACAGAGAAAGGGAAGACTAAACAGGAGAGAAGGTGAGGTGTCTGTTTCTGAAATGAGAACTTATCGCTGGTGTTTGATGAGGTGGCTGCACATTGGAAGGAGGAGGTGATTTCCATGACTGATGAGCCATCCACTGTGTCTGAGTGAAAATTACTTTAGCGCCCACTTTAGTTTTTATGATTTTGCTCCCTAAAACTCCAAGTGCCTTTTACAACGTTTCATTTTTTTTGTTTTTTCCTCTTTTTTCTTTCTTCTCAGTTTGTTTTAATAAGGTAAATTATTTTTACGGTGTTACAACTTTCGAATACTAAGCTCATCGAGTGCAGTTTTAAACAACTGCTAGCACAGCTGTAGAGTCTTGTGTGTTTTTTGTTCATTATTTGGCAACATGGTGGGTCAGTGGTTAGCACTCTTGTGTAAACAGCAGGGCCCTGGGTTTGTACCTGAGATGGTCCTCAGTGTTGTGTCTACATGTTCTCCACGTGGTTGCTTTAGTCGCTTCATGCTTAACTTGAAAAGAAAGAAAAGTTCTTTTTTTTTTTAACTCTATATATCTTTAGGGTTTGAGCTAAACTGGTCAGGTGACAAAGGTATTTGCAGTCACACTTATGCATATATCAGCACAGCACTGCAATATAAATTTGGCATAGACAATAACTGTATTAGGTTTTTCACTTTGGTTTTACAACAGTTACCAGTGGCATTATCGGAGCCAAAATGAAGACTGATATGTAATATCCATCATCCCACCATGTCATGGAGTCTTAGAGGGCTTTAGGGTCTCTGGCACTGTGTCAGAATTCAGCTTTGGACTGTTTTTGATTTGACAATAGATGGCTGAGTCTGTACATATATGGTTTTGCTTCTGCCCTATACCAAAGTGATGGCGGTATATTAAGAGAAGGGAAATCTATTATCATAAAGACAATATATACCAATACACAGGGGTGCCGCCAGAAATTCTGGGCCCTATGGAATCCAAACTTTTTGGGCCCTCTACATTTTTCACAGATAAAATTTAACCCAATAAACATACCCTGTATGATGCGACATGCCTGCATTTGTCACTGTCTGAGCTGCATCATAGCAAGAGACGCTATGCTAGCGACCGTAGCTTGGACGGACGGGTGGAACGAACCATTGTGAAAGGAAGGGGTGTGTCATAAACAGTACATTATTATAATACATTATTTGTTAAATATTAAGTATATGGTCAAAATAGACAAAATACACAATGTGTAGGAGGGGCTCTAGCACATTTAACGTATATATTAAAAAGAGAAAAGCAATAAGAAAAAAGGGATCTGGTCTTCTGTGCTCTTCCTTAGCCTGGGCCCTCGAATCGTCCTAACCTTCCACCCCTTTACAGCGCCCCTGCCAATATTTATCATCATTAAAGTATTGTTAAATGGTTGAAACGTTTGGCTATATGCGTGTATTGATGCATTGTGATTTACTGCAGTTTATCACCTTTGTTCAACTGCAAATGATGCGTCCACAGATAAACTTTGTCAGCATCTGTTCTGTATGACACAATAAACCTCTCAGTCTTTATCTCACTTCATTCAGTTTTGTTATGACAAAATGAGATTGTGAAGCTGACACAACATTGACCAACACAGGCATTAAAGTCTGTCATAAACCTGGAAAACTTAACTGTTCGTAATGTAGTCTAGTTCATCTTAACTGAATGCAATGCATGTGAGGACTACTGTGGTATCACGGGTATTTTGAATGTGAGACAACTGTTAATTGTCCTCTCTCGGATCATTTGGTACAGTCACATATGAATCCATGCACTGCAAGTCTGCACTACAATTTGTGAGAAAGGCGTAACGATGGTGTCACATACCTGGTTTCCAGCATCTTGAGCATTTGCCAAGAGCTGTCGTCTTCCACAACTTTGTGTTGATGCAGGTCTTTGTACATATAATAGGGGATGGATTGCATTATCTAAGTGATAGAGTTATGTTAGACACTGGGAGGGCTGCAGTAATAGGCTGTTTACCTTGTTGGAGCTGACCCACACAACAGTCAGTTTCTCATATGGGCCTTTGGGAAAATGAATTGCCCATTCGCGTTTTAGACTAATTCTCCAATCGTTTGACATCAGTAGGCTTGTTATGCTGCATGTGCTATTTATAGACCAACAGAGAAGTGTTGAAATGACTGACAGCTCGTGTGCTGACTCTTCTTTATGATTTTTGAAACTTGTTTTTTGGATGCTTGCAATGAAGGGCAGTCATTTTCCTTGCCTAAAGTAAAAGATGAAGCTCTGTGGATAACTGACCAAGGCCAACTATATAAACACCATTATTCTAAGTCAAAAATCCAACTGATATTATGTTGGTACTGTGTACAATAAATTGAGCATTATGAGGTTGAAAATCTTGGAGGTGACTCTGCATAATGTGCAGCAGCATTAGCAAGAAAGCCAAGAGTCTTTTGTCTTTGTCACAATTTTTGAATGTGATTGAGGAAGTAAGCGGTTGGAAAACTTAAAAGTCAAATTATGTAGCAGAACAATTCAATTATGACTTCAGTGAAAGGCCTGGCAAATCAAAGCATTATATAATATAATAAAAAACTATTCTGTGGGTTTTTCTAGCTTTGGCAGGATTAAAGTATGATTGGATGGAAAACATTAGTGGAGATTTGGTGTTATATAGGCAGCGGCTGTGATTAAACCCACGCGAACTCGATCCACAGACATTAAAGTGAACCATGTGGCATGTTGAAAATCAAACTCTAGCAGCTTCAACCCAGCGCTTGTGCACCATGAATTATTCTGCACACACTGTATTGTATTTTTAGCTGATTGTTACTGAGTGTGCTGCCTGCCTTTAATATTTTCTCAGCTGGAGTAATTAACTTATTTTTTCCCTACTTTGCCAATGAGATGCTTTTATCCCATACTGTTAGTGGATTAGAGCCTTTGGCTGATTGTATGTTTTCCTGAGTTTTCTCACAGACTCCAATAAGATCTGTAATGGTGATTCTGAGCCATTTTATTCTATACTCTGCATCACACTCTATTGGGGTCTTTTTTTTTTTTTCTGGCATTATCCTCTTACTCATGCCAATCATTTTTGGAAAACATAGTTATCCTCTAGTGATTTTCATGTTTAAACTGCTGGTTCATGTGTGTATGCACAATAAACATTACAGTAGCCTCTAAAAGCAATAAAACAACTTTTAGGGTTTACTGAATTGTAGTAATGTATGGTGCAAAGATGGTGCCGCTTGATTTTCATACATTTGATGATTGTAGCATATTCTGTGCTACAGTTGTGTTACATGTAAAATTATGAACAGCTTTTCAAAGAGGGGAGCAACCTGGCACAGAATGGCCAGTCTTGGATTTGTATTTGGAGTTTAAAAGGTGGCAGACAAAAGGCTAAGTATGAAACTTTAGCTCTGTTTTTTTTGTGCTTGCCTGAACATATTCTGAAGGAGAAAAGCCCATTTATGCTATTATGTACTTTACAGTGCATATGAACATTTATCATATTTTCCTTTTCACCTTTTAAAAGTGCTAAATGCTTAAAGTAACACCCTTTACTTGAGCTCTTACCACTTCTGTCCAGGCATGTGTCACGCCATTATCTATACTGCAGAGCTAACTGGCTCTTTAGCTCGGGGAGAAAGAAAATCCACAAATGGATCATAGTTCATTGGCTGAAACTGTCTCCTGGCATGTTCTCTGGGGGTGTGGAGTTTAGAAATGTGTAGAAATGTTGCTCCACTCCTCACCCACTGGGGAGAACATCTTCCTGTACCCCAGTGGTATCCTGTATTTCAGGGAACGGCTGCGAGCTGACCTGGTTTAGCTCTCCCTCAGAGAGGAAATGTCAGCTCCAAAAAAGCTGGCAGGAACAAAAGCTCAGTTTGTTAGGTTTCCTTGATGAATTTGTGATGACTATACTCTCTCCGAGCTAAAGGGTATTAATATTTATGTCTAGAGGTACAGCTCAATGCTGGCAGGCTGAAAGAGCTCAAATGGCTTTGTGTTTCACTTACTGAATGATATAATCACATTTACAAAAGCAGCTACATTCAGGTTATTAATTTCAAATTAATGTGAGTCTGTAGCATGTGTCATGCATGAGTCATGATGATCACTATTACTTCACAACTTCCAGTTAGTTATGACATTTTAGCCATTTGTTCTGTCCATGTGCAAACTGGTATCAAGTTCCCTGTAATACTGGATGTGAAAGATGTTGTACAAGTGAGAGAGGTGTTTATGTTATTTTTCTTATCTGTATTAATTTCAGAACCA